>APFE030029706.1:77415-89006 GCA_000404065.3 Pinus taeda
CAATGAAAGTTTTGGATTTTGATTTGGAAGTTGTGGAGTTTGTTGATTTTGAAAATATGGAGGAAATTGATAAAATTGAGAAAATCTCCCATAAGAATTTTGCATCCCTTGTGCCTATGATTGATATGGATTTTGAGGTTGGGGCCAAGGTTGTTGCCAAGGATTCCAATTTGGTGGGGGTTGAAAATTCATAGGATTGTTAAACCCTTGATTTTGTTGCCCCTGCCAAGGTCTTCTTGCAACAAAATAGAGAGATTCTATTGAATTTGGATCTTCTTGAAAGACGGACTTGAGCCAAGGAATTGAAGGACAATCCTTGGTCTAATGATTCTCTGAGAAAATCATACATGTTTCTTCAACTTTTGCATACAGGGGACATTCCATTAGAGCATGTTTATTCCTACATTTTGGACAAAAGATGGCTAAAGCATCAGTTTCTACTTTCTGCTTATTTTGAATTTTAAGGGTGTTTAGTTGTTCACTAAGGCTCCCTAAGATATCAGTTCTGAATTCATCAAGCATATTGCCAATATCTGCCCTACTTACTGATCCAGTTGCAGATTTGTTTGCCCTGATAAAAGAAGAATCTCTAGGCCCTTTTCCCATTTTAGATTTTCCCCTTGAGAGATGGACACATAGTTCTGCTATGTCACGAAGTGGAAGTTGAGAAATGTCTCCCCTTCCCCATCATGTTTAAAATATCTATCCATTCATCTCTAATGGCTTTCAATAAAAGGGCTTTCAAGGTTTCCTCATCTAAGTTTCTCATCTTTGCTCTCTTTAAGTTGTACTTAAATCTTTCAAGTAAATCCTCCAAGTTTTCATCTTCTTTTTGAATCATTTTGAATACCTCATCCTTGTGATTGGTGGGCATGCAATAGTCCAGTTATCTATCCAAAAATGTTTGTTTCATATCATTCCAAGTCCTAATAGATTGAGTGACTAATCCCATGAACCATTTCAAAGCGGCTCCCTTTAATGTTGAAGGAAACAGTTTGAGTTTTTGAGAGTCTTCCATATAGTCATAGGTTCGGCACATGACTTCAAACTCAAACAGAAATGTTTCAAGATCCTCACTTCGCAATCCATAAAAGTTGGGGAGGACAAATAGTGAGATGTTTTTCATCGTTGTGTGAGTTTCTTCATCAACTATAGGGAATCCAAACGAGTTATCTCCTTCCCTATTTCTTCCATTGTTACCTCCACCTCCACCATTGTTGCCTCCATTATTTCCTCCTCCTCTACCTCTACCCCCAAATCCATCTACTACTTCCTCCGTCATGATAGTTTCCTCAGAGTCTTCTAGTTCTTCAATCAAGGGTGGATGAGAGAAAGATTCTTCCTTTTCTTCTTCAGGTGATTCTACTTATTTGATTACAATTTTCTCTCATGTAGAAGTGAAGAAAGGGTCTTCTCCTAGATGAGATTTGGTAGTTAGTGTAGGAGAATATTCTAATTCAGTTGTTGCTCCTTGAATTCTAGGAATCTTAAGGCTAGGAGTAGATGATGGTGAATCTTGTCTATGCCTTGAAGAATCTAGAGTTATGAAAATCGAACTCTTGGCTCTAGCTATAAACCTTCCCCTGGAATCTCTTGCTCTGTGCATGTCATTTTTTATTTTTAAGTTGGGCTAATAATTCTCTTTCTGATCTTCTGGGTCACACTAGGTGCAAGAAGAGAGCATACTTAAGAAATTATTGAACCAATAACTCCCTTTTTTGATCCTCCAGATCACACTAGGTGCAAGAGGAGAGCATACTTCAAGAAGTTATCAATTTTTCCCTTCTTGTTATTGTTTTTTTTTAAAGAACTTGGCTACCTAGTTACACTTCCCTGGCAACGGTGCCAAAATGTTTGGTCAATTTAGTGTGTCCTAAATTGCTACATTAATTTGTCAATCCAGGAGTCGTAAACTGTTGAAGTGTGGCACACTATATGTGCAAGATAACCTATCTCTTACTTTTCGTCATTTTTTGTTTTTTATTTTTTTTTGGGGTTTATCTTCGTTGATTTCCTAATGTGAGATGGAAATTCTAAAAGACAAGTATGGATATAAATGTTCAAAGCAATGATGTCCTTTATAATTATTTCCAAAACTTCAAACTTAAAAAGGGGTTTAAAACATGCAATGATAAAAGAAAATGAAAATGTGCCACTATACTAGTCAAACAAATAGTGAACTATTGATCATGAAACCATTATCCCTACTGCTGTCTAAATACAAAAGAAACTATACTCAAGGAAATCCAAAATTTGTAAGTAAAGCTAAAATCAAATTACATCAACTCAAATTCTAACCCCTCGCCGATTAGTCTCGCTATGGCTTTCGGAGGTAATCATAAACAACTTGAGCAATCTAATATCTAATTTGTAGAAAAGTAAACTAATATCAAATTACACACTCATACTTCAATCCCTCACCATTAGTCTCGCTATGGCTTTCGGAGGTAACTAATAATGACATGAGCAATCCAATATCTAATTTGCAGAAAAAATAAACTAATATCAAATTACACACTCATACTTCAATCCCTCACCATTAGTCTCGCTATGGCTTTCGGAGGTAACTGATAATGACATGAGAAATCCAATATCTAATTTGCAGAAAAGTAAACTAATATCAAATTACACACTCATACTTCAATCCCTCACCATTAGTCTCGCTATGGCTTTCAGAGGTAACTGATAATGACATGAGTAATTTAATATCTAAGCCAACTAATAAAGCCAATGAATAGAACTAAAATAAATAAAACTAAGCTAGAATTAAAAACTAAGAAATGTAAGTCAACAGAAAGATAAAACTGATTCCATGTCAATAGTCATTGTAAAACTATGTGCAAATGCCTGGGATGCCTACTGTAATCTGGAACAAATACACTATTCAGCGTTAATAGCAATGGAAAACATGTAAAATTATGGACAAAAATAAACGTTAGTACCATAAGAAATGCAATATATACAAGTGAATAACTATGGCATAATGAACGTAAAAACACAACATGAAACTATACAGCAATAAACAAAACCTCGGCGTGTGCAGGGGCCCTCTGCACAACCTTCGGCAACAGCTATCAACCACGAATTATGCTCAGAAACAGTCTTTTCATATATATTCAAAATGCAGTCATAACGACTAAACAATGTCATAGCATAGTGGGCTCGTTAACAGTCAACAATACCTTCAAAAGACTAACTATGATGTGTATGGAGACGCATTATTTATAACAAAAGGCTACATAATTGATTTCCTAAAAACTGCGCTAACAGAGGACACTTGAACAACAACGTCCACGGATCTAACATCATGGTTGCCGAGATGATGCAATGTAATGAAAGCGACTTGTTGGATTTACATTGTGGGCAGCCTACAAGTGTCATTATGCCTCCAGAAGTCTAGAAATGGCCACAAAAATATTTCACGTGCCTGGAAACAGAGTCTTGTTACCGTAGGATTCTTTTGTTGACCACCACTTGACCACCGTTGACTATGGCCTCTTCTGATGAATTCGACTGAGCCAATAGGACTTGGTCAATTTCCACGTCATTTCCAACTTGCCCATGTGGCTCGATTTGCCTGAAGACACCTGCAGTATAGACTTTAACAAAAACAGCTACGGAAAGTTAAAACAGCTGCGGAAAGTGACAAGATTCGACAGCTCATAAGCAAAAATCTAGTTCAAACAACAACACAAAGACACAGTCAAGAAACCACTTTAAATTCTCTTTTATAACTAATATGCAATGATATTGATGGCTTAGGAGGCTCAAGTGAACGGAAAGAAGCTAGAAAAAGGTGTAGGAAAGATGCAAGTTTGGGGCTCAACATCCCTCATTAAAGAAAAAATCATTCTATGATCTTGATAATTGGTCTATCAAAATGTGGATGGGGGGAAATATGAGTTAAGGAGTAGAGAAAGAAATCTTCCTTGACATTCCTAGAATATTTTGAACTTTTTGGGGAACATCACATGACACTACCATCACCACACCAGTGTTTTTTTGTAAAGTTCCACTACAAGAGGCATCAACTAATTCACGTTCCTCAACCCGTGACTGTAAAGATGATTCTTCCTAAACAATTTTCCTAGATGATGATAATGATATATAGTCCTTATCATCATCAAGTATGGATTTTATTTCTTCACCCATGCTCCACCTCCCCCCTCCCAATTTTATATAAGCATCAATTTCTCTTGCATGCTTCACTCTGATTGCAAATCTATACCCATACCTCACATCCTTGTCTTGATCTTGGTTCTTCTGATTCTCTGCTTCTTCTAAGCTTAGCAATAGGAAAAACATTACCTCCCTACCACCAAAAATAGATAAACCATTTTTCCTACACTATCTTTCAAGCTCCATAAGAAGAATACTAAACAATTCTCAAGTTGTTTCTCCCTCTCCAATCGTCATAAAAACATCTTGATTTGGACCAGATCCATCTATTATGTCTATAATATTGGAAAAAAACTATCAAGGTCCTTCAATAGTGGGGCAGCTCCACATATTGAATGAAAAGGAGGGACACCTGAATTTCCAAATTGAAGAAAGGTAGCTCTCTGTCCATTCACATAAGCATCTAAAAGGAGAAACCAATGTGACCAAACCTGGAGAACTTTCATCACTCTATCCTGCAAGGACACCATAATACAAATGCAAAAAAAATCACAAAATGATCCACAGATTCATTACACTAATTATGATATTTTTTTTACGAGTAAAAATTACCATCTTCCTTGCTAATTGATGACCAATAAGGCACTTGATCTTAATACATGATTTCTTTTCATCGTCACTATCCCAGGATAGGATATTCTGACACATAGGAAATAGTTAAGTATAACTTGGTCTAGTGTAGAGTTAGGTAAAGTGTGTTTCTTTACTATGTACTTTTGTAACTTACAATCTGATGGTCACAATAAGTTCTAGACATGAAGTGATCTGACAGTTCATTCTCTCCTCAGTATTACCAACACTTGATTTGTGGCTTAACACCCGATTGGTCCATGATCTCTATTTAAAGAGCATGGAGGGTCATTTTTAGGGTAACCGTTCATGAGAGAAGCTTATGTAAGTTTTCATTCTTTTATTAATAAATTGCTTGAAGTGGCCGCGTTGGCTCAGGCCGTGGACTATTTCCCTCTTTGAGGGTTTTAACCACATTAAGAATACTAGTGTATTGATCTGTGATCTATTTGTGAGTGGTGTCCTTTGGTGTTCTGTCTGAGGAACTTACCTTGTAAATTCCTACATGGTATCAGAGCTATTTGAGCGTCGGATCCATTCGTGATCCAAATCTGAAGCTGGTACAATTGCATCCGACTGTTGTTTCCTAGATCTATTGTTTCTGACTACTTTCGGGCTGAGATGACTACTCTATTGTATTAGGATCATCTATTCCAGTGAATAACCCCTTTCATTTCACGCGAAAAGGTTTCCAGTAGCCCTTGCTACGTCATTTTTAAGATCTGGAGGTATACAGTCTTTATTTGCAATTCTAGCTATTCATCTCTCTATTTATTTTGGTTTATTTAGCTCTCTGTTTTTATTACCGGATCCATACCTTTCATTTCTGCATATGCTCATTGCCCTGCGACTCTGTGCGATTTGGGCAAATTTGAAACAGAAAGGAAATATTTTTCTCATGTGTATGATCTTTTCTGCTACGCCTTAGTGTGATCTCGGAAAATAAAAAACATTGAGGAAAATACATAGTTTCCAGCTAAAGCTAACTTCAAGTCATAAGGTTTATGTTTTTTTGTATGTCCGTGTTGGGTTTCATGGTATTTGTTTTGTAGGCAAAAAGGAGCTTTTTCAAGTAAGCACACATCCCAAAGCTTCAGTGACTAAAAAAAAAAAATTGTTGGGCCTAAGAATTATCTTTGAAATACATCCACTTTCACTCCATTCACACATTTTCTCACCTCTATTCCACCACCATGTCACCACATCAGCTTCACTTTCATCATAAATGGGTTACCATTTTGTTTTCCAAAACGTTATTAATTCTTAGTTTTTTTAAGTGAATTTGTGGTTAAACTTAGAAAATAATATCCATATACTTATACCTAACAAATAGAATGAGTTTGTTGACATGTGTAGGTACAAAGGAAGCTTCCAAGGCATCTTTATGTGGCACTCTATGTTCAAATTTGAATTTGAGGAGATCATGGACCTCATGGAGGATAGGCTTATGTGTCACCATTGGTTGATAAATATGTGGATCAAAGGAGGAAATAGTGGATCTACAGTTATGAGTTTGTTATCATAGCTTTTTTATAAATAGGAGTGTCATCTCCTTCATTTGTAACCTTAATCTTTTTTTGTAATCTTAATATTTTTAGAATCTTATGACCTAGTCCTTCATTGTAACCTAGTAATGTTAATCTAGATAGAATTTAGAATAGTTATGGTTAGGATCATATGAGCTTTTAGCCATTGTACTCTGAAGATTATGATGAATAAAATGGAGCTTCTTTGATCCTCTACATTTGACTTCTCTTTTGGTGTGCTTGTGAATCCTTGGAAGGATCCCCATTACCTAGCAAGTACACTTTTGTTTTGGTAAGCTTTTATTTTATGTTTGTGAATTTCATTAGATTAAATTATTAGGTTCATATGTTTGAAATATTAATGAATGAACTTTCGTAAGAAAGTATTAATGTTTCCTTCAATGAATCTGATTTGCTATTTAATGTTTGATTTCATTAATTTAAGTTTCTGATTTATATGCTTGAGATATAAATGAATAGTCTCTTGTAAGAGAGCTTTAACATTTCATGCAATCAATCATAATTATGTCTAAGAGCTTTAATTTCATTAGTTTAAATAGTTGATTAGAAATATTAATGAACAGTCTCCTATAACTGACCTTTAATATTTCTTCACCTAGCTTAGTTTAGTTTGTCTCTAAGTCCATATATATTGGATGATCCTCAAAGTTTACTTAGCCGGATTGATAGTAAATGAAACTCTAATTTGCATCTGCATTTTAGACCCAACATTTTGGCGTCGTTGTTAGGGAGGATGATTTGGAGATAGACTTAGGAAGTTATTTTTATTGCAATTTCTCTTTATGGACTAACTTGTGAAACCTGGTGATAGCAAGATCTTCATAAAGGAGTTCAAGTTTGAGTTTTTTTATCTTTCCGTACTTAGTTAGTTTCAAATTCAGTTTTTGAACCCCCCATTTCTTACTAATCCATCCACAGATGAGAAAATTGAAAATGTTGAACAAGTACTTCTTGGAGAGGAAGAACAATATTGAAGATTGGTTTCAAAAGAACCTTGCGCCAACTCCAAGAATAAGACAAGTTACTCACATGCTTACAAATAATCAGGTAAAAACTTTAAATCTAGATGTGAGCATTTTTGAATTTTTAGTCCGTAGATGGCTTCACTGGAAGCATTCTTTTACCTAGGAAATAAAAAAAATCTTTCAATTTAAAGGTAGAATAGATTAGAAAAAATAAAATGAAATCTTACAGAGTTTTCCTATAGTTTTTTTTTTTTTTTTTAATAAAAATAAAAACATCCCACATTCTCATGAATAAATAGGTAAGAGTCACTTCAGCCACGCTACCCTGCAAAAAGTAAAAAAAAAAAATCAATAGGTTAGTATGCTCTCTTCTTGTGCTTCAAATGATTAGGAAGATCAGAAAATCTCTTGATTTATTTTCAAAATTAAATAAAAAACTCTTGCTAGGAATTTGCAAAGATCATTAAAACTACAAGCATTATAAGAAATCAAAATCATTTAAAAAAAAGAAAAAGGAAATTCCTTATTTTCAATTTCAAATTTAAAAATTAAATCTGTAGTTTCGTGATTTGATAATTGTGTTAAAACTCTCAATTAATCCATATTCTTCAAGTTTTCTCTACTTGAGTATGAACTAAACAAGTGTGATAGGTCTGAGATCTCTTCCGATGTTATAGAATCAAATTTGGCAGCCAACGCAGGTCCAAGCTTTGTACTGTACCCTAACCAAGTTTTCAAACAATTATATACCAATGTTCCTCCCTCTACAAGTAGGTATATATACCACTATTCTACACTTAAAAAATAGTTTGCAAGCTGCTTCTACATGTCCGAAATTATTGCTCAATCCATAGGCCACAAGGGAACCAAAATCCTCCACAAAAGGGGCCAAGCTGCAACCATGAACCAGGGAGCCAAGTTTCCACAAATAAGGGTCAGATACCAGATGTGTAATATACCTTCCACAGGGTCGAGACTGAGGTTTTAAAGAACCAATTTTTGTCTTAATAAGGCCGAGTTATTGTCTTTAAAATAGGTTGAGATCCAAGTCATAACTGAGGTTAACGTATGCTCCAGAAGTAGACATAATTTTCTATAAAAAAAAATGCTTAAGAAACAAATTAGATTCATTTTAATATGACTGCCTCGTAGATTTCCACTTCAAATGAGAAGGTTCCCAAGCAAATCTATCCTACAAGCAATCTAAACGCAATAGCTTTCTCAGATATTGGCCTCACAGGGTGTTCTACAACAAAATCCATGCCTAATAGAGTGGATTTCAAATCCAAGAATTCACTCGATGCACTCTCTCGTTTATGCCATCCCATCTTTCCATCCGAACCACTATACGCATGATTCCATTTGTCAATCTCATGATGAGAAACCATCGCGTCTGGATTACCAAAAAGAATATGCAATTGAATCTCAAGTGGGAAACCCGGCTACTATCTCTTTGCTAGCTTATACCATAATTATGTGCAATCACTCTTACCCTTATAATGTCTAAAATAGTGGCATGAATCCATCTAACGTACAGCCACAATTTGAGCGATTTGATGATTGCATGCAGATTTTGTGAAGCTATTAATTAGAGAAGATATCGATAGCTATCATTCTTAATGGTGACCTGGCTAACTCATCTTGAACGTATTTCACTTTCTCATTTCAGTAGCTAGGGCTAAGCCAAGGATATAAGTAAGTGAATAAGTCAAGGTTGAAGGAGTTTTGTTCTCTCCTTATTTCATCTATATGAGTCACTGCGAGCTTAGTTAGTGAGTCAAAGAAAAAGGGATAGGGCTTCTTTCTTAAATGTAGAAATTTGAATAACATAACACTTATTCACAGAGATTATCCTGATTATACACTATTTGCATAATGCATGCATAATACATAACCTCCTCTACCATTGATCATCAATTTGCAGAATTAAAAAAACAATCGCATGCGCACATTGAAACATAAATCACACATATCAACACAATATGTAATGGGGAAAGCATACAGCTGAAAACCCCCAACTATCTGTATATTTTAATGATAGAGAACATGTAACAATACATAGTACAATACTTCTCACAAGTACTCAGTACTATCTCCACATGCTACACATAAACTAGCTCAGATGTGAACAAGTCACGGGTTCAAATCTCCTCGACTGTTTGCCTCCCTCTACTACGCAATCCAAGTTGAGAATAGATCAGATCCAAGTATGAATCTACTTTTTCTTGTACTGCGCAATCCTCATTGGCAATCTCAATCAATGATTGTGCAAATCTCATGCATAGCTATAGTCACAACTGATAGTAGTCTCACCCTTTCACCCACCTCTAACACTTGTCTCCACTGAACTGTCCATGCACTGAGTTAACTGATGTATTATTTAGTTGATTTATTAGTTAATAATTAGTGAATTAATTAATAATTAATTCACACCACTCATCACTAGTGTATTTGTCAGTGAGACTAAATACAACTAGTTCAACTAAGTCAAACTGAACACAACTCCATCAACTCCTCAATTAACTCCACCAAACTCAATCATTTGAGTTGTAACTGAATTCCATCATGCAATAGCTCAACTAACCCATAGGAAAAGCATATTTCCTTCTGGAAGTTGCATGTGCCACATCCGTAGCTCGAACTGAAGTGGTGCAAGAGGATAAGATAATGTTTATAGTCCAAATATTATTAAGAGCTAATAATATTCGACTGTTCTATTTTTTGACTGGCAGTCTAAAAATAGACTCCGCCCATATGTCTAAAAATATAGATCCATATATTTTTACCAACATGACCAATAATCCATAAATAGCATCATGCAACTCATAGACCATGATCCATATGTCTAAAAATAGACTTTGCGCCAAAAATATCCTGCGGGCCCACTTAGTGAAGGCGACTTCTTTTCACTAAGCTCCATCATCTTGTTGCATTTTCAACACTCCCTCTCAAACAAGATATGGATTATCTGCAACCCCTATCCTGCCTCTGTTGGTATTCGAATTTGCTCCTGGTGAGGCCTCGTCAAGATATCAGGCATCCTAATCCTCCGTGGGAATATATGAAAGTAACATGATTCTCCGATGCACACAATCTCTGATATGTGGCACCTGATGTCGATGTGCTTGGATCTATCATGAAATACTAGATTTAGGCGAGAGTTTAATGCAACGCTGGTTATCACAATAAATCACAGTAGGCTCCAAGTGTGACCCAAACAACCCGACCAGGATCTTCCTCATCCATATAGCCTCGCATGCAGCCAAACTTGCTGCCATATACTTGGCCTCTGCTGACCTGCGTGCCACGGATCTCTGCTTCCTGCTGTACCAAGACACTGTTGTCAACCTGATATTGAAGATCCCTCCAGATGTGCTCTTTCTGTCCGTTGGGCTCCTTGCCCAATTTGCATCCGTGAAGCCACATAACTTCACCTCGTCCTCATGTTTGTACCACAATCCATATCCTGATGTGCCTCTGAGATAACGCAATAAATGCTTGCCTGCCTTCCAGAAGAGCTTGGTTGGCTTAACCATAGCTTGTGAAAGCTGGTTAATAGCATAGCATATATCGGGTCGTGTATTGACCAGATACATAAGCGACCCACCAACTGTCGATAAACAGTGGCATCCACTACCTTCGTTGAAGTAGCATCCTCCTTCCTCCAACCTCCAGGAAGAGGAGTATCAACAGGCTTGCAACCATGCATGTTGGACTTCTCCAGTATCTCCCGGGCATACTTACCCTGAGAAACAAATAGTCCATCATTGACTGCCAAATTTCCAATTCCACGAAATAATGAAGGAGGCCCAAGTCCTTCATCTCAAACTCTCTAGAAAGATCCTCCTTGCATGAAAGTATCAATAGCTCATCTCCTGTCAAAATCAAATCATCTACATAAAGTAAAATGATCAGCAACTTACCCTCCACCACAATCTGGTATAGGTTAGGATCTGCCTCACTCTTGGAGAATCCAAGTCCGGTGAAATAACTATCTATTCGTGTGTACCAAGTTGGAGGTGCTTGTTTCAACCCATACAGCGCTCTCTTGAGCCTGCACACATGCGAATCGCTGCGGAAGGTCTCGAAAGCTTCGGGCTACTCTATGTACACCTCCTCCTCAATGACTCCATTGAGGAATGCAATCTTCACATCCATCTAATGGATGTGCCACCCCATCTGCGCTGAGAGTGAAAGAATCGTCCGTATGGAAGAATACCTTGCAATAGGTGCAAAGGTCTCCTCATAATCGATCCCCTCTATCTGTGAGAAGCCTCGGGCAACAAATCTTGCCTTGTACTTCTCCACACTCCTGTCAGCTGCCTGCTTC
>APFE030029709.1:7987-18765 GCA_000404065.3 Pinus taeda
TTCCACCTCCATATCATTATGTTTACCTCATAACTATGCTTTTCCAAAGTTTATTAATTCTTAACATTTTTAAGTGAATTTATGGCTAAAACTTAGAAATAATATGCTTACACTTATACCTAACAATTAGAATGAGTTTGTTGACATGTGTAGGTACAAAGGAAGGTTCCAAGGCATCCTTATGTGGCACTCTATGCTCAAATTCGAATTTGAGAAGATCATGAAGCTCATGGAGAAGATCATGGACCTCATGGAGGAGATCATGGAGGATAGGGTTAGGTGTCACCATTGGTTGAGAAATATGTGGGTCAAAGGAGAGAATAGTGGGTTTGCATTTATGAGGTTGTTATCATAGTTCTTGTATAAATAGGAGTACCTCCTCCATTCCAAAGGGAGGACTCTTAGAGCATTGTATCCAATTGATGATGGAATAAAGCTTCATTTGACATATATTTTCATTATGTAGTTTTAGAAATAGTTTTCCAATATGTAGTTTTAGATAGAAGTTATCTTAATGTAGTATATGGAATGGCTTGTCACTTTGTTCTTAGGAGAATTGAGCTCACTCTAGAAGGAGCAAAGGAGCATGTTGTTTCATATTAGATCTTATTTTATTTAATTGATTAGATGTTTGATGTTTGAGGATTTTATTGATGAATGAGTTTCAATTTAGAATCTTATCAACATATGAGAGGACAACAAAGAGTCTAAGTTAGGCTCTCTCTCTCTATTTGATTTGTAATTGGAATTCATCTTTTTTATTTTATGTTTCAAGTTATTTCATTTAGTTTACGCTTATGGATGAATTTTAGTCTAGTCTAGATTAGTACAAGAGAGGACAATCAAGAGACTAAGTTAGTTTTTCTCTCTTTGAATCTAAACAACAATTAAAGTTCATCCTCTCGTTTGCATTTTAAGTTTCTAGTTTGATGGTTTCTCTATGATACTGTAGGGAAGGACAACCAGGATCTCCTCAGTTAGGAGCCTCTTCCCTTGCATATTATATTGAACCGTAAATAGTTTCACTAGACGTAGAATTAGTTGCCTACGCCTGCACATATAGTGTTGGCATCATCAAAATCTTACGAGTTTCCCTGGTCGATATTTAATGCAGCAATTTAAGCCCAATAAATTGCCCAACACATGTATTTGTTTTTCATTCTCCTTAATGTGAAAAATTCCAAAAAGGAAAGCTAAGTATAGCAAAGATTTGAAATATTTTACTCAAAGCGACATTTCGACAATTTCTTTTTCAAAATGGAAAGGAAGACTAAATGACACTTTTCAATTTCGAATAGAAAATGCTTTAGACACTACAAATATTAACAAATAAATTAAATACATGACAAAAAGTTCAATCAACTATCCAGGGAAGGAAGAGTCCACGACACTTCTCTTTTTGACACAAAACGACAATTACGACACTTTTTGTACCAAAACGACAAATCGATTTAAGCAACTTTTCGAAAAAGGATTGTAAATTATGGACAAATACATAAAAACATTTAATAATCCTAATCAATGGAGGTTTATCTATGTGATGCAAGTAGGCTTCAGTAATGAGGTATTGTTCATAAGCAGTAAAAACCACTAAACAGAGCTGAAAACAAGGAAAAAAACCCCAAATTTCAAAAATGGAAATAGGTTCAATCAATCATCACACCTAGGATTCACAGAAACAGGGATGCATCACACTTTTTAAGCTTGGAAGGTGCAATGCATACTGGTTAACAGTGACAGACAGTGCGATGGGCCAAAGAGCGCAACTAAAGTGGGTTTTGGCTCAAATTTGCAGCTACTTTTAGTGAGTTTAAGCTGAGCTATGATGGACAGTAAAGAGAAAAGTACAAAGGAATGATCTTGAGGGATTATTGAGCTACCAAAAGGGCATCTAGAATGCTTGTAATTCAAATGTTCAATTCATAAACTAAACTGGAGATTGGCTGAAGCAACATTCATCTACTATGCAATTGCAGAGCAAGAAAAGTTCGAAGGATACTTGGCTGACTTCAGGTTCCATCTATAGTTTATAAAACAAACAATAACAACAAACAAACATCTAAACTCTCCCTAATGGAGTTGCCATTTTGTTTATTGGAAAACTAGTGTCTTTTCGATTGACTAGCCCTCTAGGTTTGGCAGCTACCCTAGAAACAAAAAGTTTAAAGAAATTTGCAATTTCCTCTATGTATAATAGATAAGAGAGACGCAAAGGAAACAACATGGATATTCCGCTTAACTCCTTACTTGATCTCTCTCCCCCTTGACAGATCTTGCAACTCCTCTCTGTACTTATCCCGCTTGGAGAGTACATATAGAAACACAGTAACAAAACACCATCAAAGCATCTTGATCTATTATATCATAAGCATTATAGAATCAGAAATATAATGAACATACAATAGCATTACAAATAATAACATTCACAATTTCACTCTTGTATGGAGGAAAACTCAAAGAACTTTATTAAATAGAAGGGAGAATTACAACCCAGATGTCTGATTCAGCATCATCTTCCTAGCATCAAAGCCCTCTTCACCTCATGAAATAGAAAAATCACCTAGCAATACAATGCTCCTTCTCAAACACAAACTATCAACACTTCCTTGCAATTCACAAAATTCCAGCCTCTAGATCTCTCAGATGAGGGATCCATTTATAGATGTGTGCAAGGGTGTGAGTCATCTTTGGGTTTTTGATTAGTTTCATTCCACTTGTTGTTTTTGGTTCCACTTGGAGATTTCTTGGATCTCTTACTCATCCCTGGGTGAATTTAGAGAGGCAAGTGTCATAGGAGAAGCTTTTAGAAGATTGCATGAGCATCCACTTAGCAAACTGACTTGAACATTTGTCCATCCTTGCTCATCGCACCCTACAGAAGGCCTCATCAGTATGCATCACATCTGGCTAGTGTGGAAGTCAGTATGCATAACACTTTGACAGTGGAGCAGTCAGTAAGGTCCAGTTTTGGCTAATTCTGGATGGTTTTTCAGGTGGAACTTTTGGGGAATGATGTAATCAGTTGACCATGATCTTTTAAGGTATGAAACAACACTTTTAGGGGTTAGAAGAGCCCTAGTTTATCGACATATAATATTGGGGTTGCAGTGCCAAAATATGTCTATAACAGTGAGGCAGAGATGAAACCAAGGTTGAACATGATCACACACTTAGCACAATTTATGACACAACATTAAACACTCAGCACCCATAATGAACATGATCCCCTTAATGCGACATAAAAGCAACATTCTCCTCCAAGTGAAACACTTAAGATATACTTTGTGATGATAGTGACAGCACTAGTACGACAATGCATAAAACTTTAGGAATGAGTCTAATACATGTCTACATGATATATATGACCCATTGGTACCAAATTTCCTCTTGAAATTAACCGTAACTCTATTATTACAATGTGCGACACTTCCCATGCCAAAAGACAACTTGTGAAGATAAAAGTGCAAACGATACTTGCAAAGGCTTAAATAAAGTGAAAGAGACACATGCTAGAGTGAATATAACTTCAAAATGAGACTTATTAAATTGAATGCAAGAAAAATGAAAATTTTGAACATGAAAGCGACACTTGCAAAAACAAAGGTGCGCTAGAGAGACATTGAGAAAACTCACCAAATAGAAGTACAATTGTAATTGAAGTGAGGAATATTGTCAATGGAGAGTGCGCACTAACTACTGATATGTATTGTGCATTATGCTATGCTTATGGTTTGCGTAGTCACTTTCACTAGTGATTGCACAGGCCTTACCTTCAAGAGTTGTGCAATGCTTATCTAAGCTTGCATAAAATATGTATATTTGTGAATTCATCGAAGACAGAACATGTGTGAGCAAGTGGCTTTGGCACTTAGAAGAAGACTTAATACTTTGTAAAACATTAGATGACCATGAAGTGACCATGGAATGATAGATCACAAGATCCTCAGTAGGCTCCAAAATTCAAGTGTAAGCAATTTTTTGGAGGGTTTTTGTCGCAACGACAATAGGAGGCTTGACTTGGAGGGTTTCACCAGGTGTGACCTAGTTAATGACAAGTAGGTCTAGGTGTTTCTCTTGTTGATCAAAATAGTTTCTTTGTTGAAAAGGTAGTTGGGTTTTTCTCGTTATGGGGCTTCCCAAGGTAAATATTATCTTCTCTTTGTGCATGGCAATCTCTACTATTCTATTGTTCTTGTATGGTTGATTTTTTGAAGTATAATTGTTGAATGGTATATTGGAATAATTAAAATAAGATGAACATCAAAATTAATTATTAGTTTTTTTTAGAATTATTGTGCTAGTCTCTATTGCACTTAGAAACTCAACATGAGTTAGTGGGACTACCACTATACTCCTTAGCCTAATGCATATTCCCATAAGGAACAGTAGATGGGTAAATCAAATTTCAAACATATGTGGGGCCCCCATATTGGTTGGAAAATTCCTTCTAGTGCGAGACATCCACCATTCAACCTAGACCAATCGGTCGTATGCTTATAAATTGTTACTAGATAAACGCCAAGAATTATCAAGGACTTGGCATTTTCCTTAAGCCCCTAAGGTTCCCAAGATTGAAATTTTTCTGTGCATCCTTATATCCATATTTGAACTAAAGTGACATGGAGAGCCCATGTATATCAATGATGGAAAAGAGCTTGGTATGGCCAACCCTAAGCATATAGTTTATGGATGGGGGGTGCTCCTTAAGGAAAAAGACACCTCCCCCCCCCTTATTATGCCAATGTGTTTCTAGTTGATGGTTGTTTGATTTTGATACTTTGTTAATTTTTGTAGGTTTATCTTGGGAGTCATGACATTGAGGTTCTTTAATTTTTATGGCTTGTATGGAAGAGTATGAATGGATAGGGATTTTTTCTATCAGATTTAGCTTAAGGTGGATGATATAAAAACCCTTTCTTCTGTATAAAATTCATATACCAATCTATATATAATAATATAAATAAGCATCCTATTTAAGAAATAACCAATGTTAGATATAAAACATAACATTTCCCATTGCAATCTAGGTTAATTTGCAAATCCCATTGATTTTGTATTGTTTTGTTTTTTCCTTCCCCTATGTCTTATCTATCTCCAAAAAAAACCTATTTCTATGTTTTCAACTTGCATTATTGGTTTTTTTTCCCATTTTCATGCCACTTTCACACTTGTTTTATTCATTATTTCTTGCACTTCTCTTATACTCCTCTACTATCATTTTGGATCCACTATATTGATGTTGTATTATAGATGTTTTCTATCCCATTTGGTAATATACCATTGTTTAAATGATTTTTCTTTATTAATTATTTCTTGCACTTCTCTTATACTCCTCTAAAATCATTTTGGAGCCACTATGTTGATGTGCTATTATAAATGTTTTATATTCCATTTGTTCCTATCTCAACATTCAAAAGCTTCTCTTTTTCTCTAACCACGTGTGTCTATATGTCCAAAATGCCTAACTTGTGAATGCATTCTATATGATATTGTTGGATTGTGCCCATTGAAAGAGCCTACTAGTTTTACCATATCCGAGGATAAAATATGGACTAAATTGTTAACTAAAAAAATGTCTACGCTAAAAATAACGGGTTTATGCTAGGAGTCCCTAGGTTGATTCAACATTTGGAATAAGGCTAGAGGATTATAGCCTGAATATGGTTAACATTTTGATACTGGTTGTTTTTAATTAATTAATTATTATTATATTATTATATTAATTATTATTATTATTATTTAATTTTTATAATTATAATAGTGTAAAATGCAAGCTAAGTTCATTGTCCATGTCATCTTGTCCAAGAATCTTATTGGGTATTTTGTATCAAATAATATTTTTTTATTTTTTTTATGAAAATTAGTCTAAGATGGCTCCTCCACGAAGTCAGTCTCCCCTCCATTCAAGACAGCCTCATAAAGAGGGTTCTACCACACAAAAGGCTATATATAAGTGAAACTCAACCTCATTTGATCACTCACAAACAAGTTTTTGATATGTTGTTGCAAGAGGAAGAAAGAAGTGTGAAATACCTAGAAGGAAAGGAGAATCATAGCGAAGAAGAAGGAAACATTTTTCTAAGAAAAAATGAAGCCAAAAACCTCTCATTTATGTCACACATGCGAGTTTTTGGGTTTCCTTAAGGGGGGAAATTGTAGGTCTGCAGTAAGGTTAAAATTATGATGTAGTATTGAAGAAGTTGATTCAAAGGATTATCTTTGAAGGATGACTTGGTGGATTGGAGGAAGTCTTTGTCTTGGTAAAGGGTCATTATTCTCTCATTTGATTTGGTTCTAAAGGAAAAGAATAAATTTTTTGGGTTTTCCCTTAAGAGAGGGGGTTTTCCTTGACTGAGAGCCTATATCTTGTGTCCTTGTTGTTTTGATCTTCATGCATTTGTGTTTTGTTAGTTTCTTGGTTATAAGAAGATAAAATAAGACATAAAAGAAGTTAATAATATTTCTAAGAAATCACAATTAAATATCAAGATCATAAAATATTTCTGCCTTTCTTCTTTTCTAGCATGGTATCAGAACTAAGGTGAAGAATAAGGAAAAAGGTAGCTTAAATATCTGTTTGATAGAAGGAAGAAAGTTTTGTTAAAATCATATAATAGTATACTATAAGAAGAGAACATTTCAAGCCTTCAAGATAACTAGTAAGAGTGGCATCAACTTGATTCCTTACATATCCACCCTAGATTTTTCAATAAAAATGTATGATTCTCTCTCTAAGTTATTTACAATCAATAATATTGGACAAGTGGCAGGTCTAAAGAATGAAATTTGAACAATCAAAATCAAAATATGATACAATATCTTCATATTTTGTAAGAATTTCCCATTTAAGAGATGAAATACAAGAAATTGATGAAAATTTCTCTAAAAGGAACTTGTGATTGTTTCCCTTCTAGGACTACCAAATTCTTGGAATGCCTTTGCAGATGGAATTAGCAGTGTTGGAGGAATTCTCCATCCTTCGAAGTAATGTAGTTACCTGTATACAAGAAGAAGCTCATCTTTCCATGATAGAAGGTAAGAAAGAAAATGAATAAAATGCCTCAAATTCTTACTCTACTCATTTCAAGAAGAAAGGAGGAAACAAGAAGTTTAAAGGGTCAAAGAAAAATCATGGGAAGATTGACCCTGTAAAATAGAATGTTATCATTGTCACAAGATGGTACATTATAATAATAAATGCCCCTATGATCCTAAGAACATGAAGAGAGAAAGGGACCAAGCTATAGTTGCTTCTAATGATAATCCTCCAAAGAAGTCTAAAAATAAGGATTCTAAAGTCAAAGACTTATTATATTAAGTCTCATATATCCTTAACTTATAGTATAAGTTATTGTTTTAGTTCTTGTAGAGTTTCTCTTATGTTTGACTCTAGGATCAATATTTTTTATTTCTAGGGTTTATAGATCTAATATGTTTTGTTAGAAAATTATTGAGTTGTTTTGAAGAGTTAAAGAAATCCTTCACAAGACTAGATTGATGTAAGATCAAGAGGGAGCTTCCCCCCATTTTCACAAAATATAAGTATCATTTTCATTATTTCTTTTTCATTGTTGAGTTAATCTATATGTCTAGCTTCATTTTTGCTTGTTTATAATCTTTTCTCTTGTGTTTTCCTTGCAAGGAAAGTTTGTAGGTATACTCTAAAGAACGCCTTGAAATAAGGATTATGACTATATTTAGAGGGAGACTCCAAAAGAATAAAGAAGATTTGTTACAAAGGGATCCCTTCAATGGGAAACCCTACAAGGTTTATAAAATAAGAAACTCAAGGTATATATAATATTACAAGACTTATAACATGTCTTCATTATATAAAAAGTATCAATTGTTTTATCTTTAAATGATTTATATTATTAACTCTCTCATGTTTAGGGCTTTTCTATAGAATCATAAGAAATCATCTTTGTTAGATTGATTGATATTTATATTAAATCAACCCTTATCATACTATCTATATTTTGTTCACTTTGGTAAAACCCTCACCTTTAGGGTTCACTATAAAAACCCTATATTTTTAGGGTTTGATGAATTAAGCCTTATAGAAATTAATATAGGATCTTAGGAATGAAACCCTAGGTGTAACTAATTTTCCTATGGATGTGTTATCACAAAATCAGTACTGATGGCTGCTAATCAGTAAGACCCTATGTAACTATTTCAGACCAGACTCTTGGCTAAGGATTAGCCTCCCTAACCTGAGAGGGTTCTCTCAAAATAAACTATTGATTTATCATTAACACAAAGAGGGCTAACTCTTGAAATGAAAACTTAATAAACATGCTGGTTGGACAGAAAACATAACATTTCTTCCATTGGGCTCATGGAGTCAAACACCTTTTCAATAAACTATCAACTACTCATTCATGGAAGTCAAGGCATGTAATGTTTAAACACTCAAAACATTTCTCAAAGAACCATCAACTCATAAGTACACACAGGAAGTCTGAGCACTAGGTGAATTCAGAGTGATTGTGTACCTAAAGAGCTGTAAAACATGAAGGACAAGAACCTCAACTAATAAGTATACACAGGAAGTCTGAGCACTAGGTGAATTTAGAGTGATTGTATACTTATAAAGCTGTAAAACATAAAAGATCAAACAGAACCACATACATCTTGAGCATTTTAACAAAGTATGAATCTTGAGAAGAATAAGCAGTCTTTCTATTACTGTAAAAAGTCTTGTACATAGGCCAATAAAAACTCTGTTTTTTGCATAAATATCCAACCCTCATTACATCAGAGTTTCCTCTATATATAGGAAAATATTCTTAACTACTTTGAGCTTCCTCCTCCAGCATGAGGGGAGCTCGATGACTAACATTTACTATCCTTATCTATCTTAACAGACTCATTAAATCTACTAAGCATTGAACTGTAATTACAAAAGAGTTCTAATCAAACTTAAACTCTAATTTTATTCTCCTCGTATCATGATTCCTTTCTAGGTCTTCGACAACTGTCTCCTTTAGTTATGGCCGTGATTGCTGAGATAAGGATGTATGAAACCAGATTAGCCTTGGATGCTGAACGTGCTGATGGTTCATTGATCATAATAATAAACCCCTGTTTTCTCGGTCTTTGTTTCCCATCATCCTTCGAAAGTTAAGGAATGTGTTCCCAGCTGTTTAATACTTCAGAATTGATGAGCATCACCATCTTTCCAGATATGCCGGAAGCCTTGTTGATTGAACAAGTGTACAAGCCAACATCCTCTATGCATCTTCAGCCAAACCCTAACCACCGGTAATAAAGTACCTTTATTAAAGCTCTAGCTTAAGACAAAATCTTTTACCTTTATGAAGGATGGACACTTGTCATTATTTGAATGGCCCTGATAGCCTCATCTGGTTTCCTTGATGTTCATTAGGCCTTTTCTTCAAAATCTGCTGACCTCATCATTAAACTTGTTATTTTTTCCAAAAAACAGCATCTACAGCAGTTTCGTAGCGCGCTACGAAACTGCTGTTCTTTTCAAAAACACAGTCTTTAATGAATGTATCAATATTCTTTGTGACTGTAACAGTTCTGCTTCTGGCTTCAAAATTCCTAATTTACCTTGATTTTATATGTCGTGCTTACATGCCTTAAAAAGCAATGAACTTAAGTAGAATAAAGCAAAACTTTGGAGCAGCACCTGACTTTTAAAATGTGAAATTTTATTTGGCAGCTAACTTATTTAGCTGTGCTTTTAGTTTTGCAACCTCCTTTTCCATGGCTGTGATTTCTGCTACGGCCCTCTCCATCTCAGCCACTTCTTTTTCGGTTGCCTCCCATTGTTCTTTTGAAGATGTAGTCTTTGTTTCTTCGGAAATGGGAACCTTTTTATTCAGATCTTTCTTCTTGATTTCTTTTGCTTTTTCTGTTCTGGGCAACTGCTTCTCCATTTCTTTTGCTTGTCTTCTTGTATAGGGTTTTTTCTTCATTTTCTCTGCCTCCTCTATTTTAGGCAGTTGTTCAATTACTTCTGTTGCAGGCACCTTCACAGCTACCTCTTCCCTGTGCAATTGCTCAGCTTCTTTAATTTGCTTCCTGGTGACTGGCCTCCGTGGTTTGAACATAAATTCTTTACCAGGTTACTCAAACCTTAACCTCTTTGAGGCCTTTGATTTTTTGGTGCTTTCTGGTGATGATTGAGTTAGGTCAATATGCATTGACTCAACCTGCACTGATTTAGCTTGCTCAAAATCAATTGCCTCAAGCAAATCATTTAAACTGGCTTTTGATATTGGACTTTCTTCCACAGCTATTGATTTGCCCTTTTCTTTACTTAACTGACTTCTGGTTTTGACTCTTGATACCTGTTCAACTCCACTTGACCCTGGTGCATTTTTCTTGTGCTTGATTTTCTCCTTTGATGATGATTGCGGTGTCTCTTTGATAACTAATGGCTTTATTAATTCCTTCAATTGGGTCTTGGTTTTCTTCTTGCCTTTTATCTCCTTTCTTAGTTCAGCAAGAGTAGGTTCTTCAGTCAACCTTTCTCTTTCTCTAACAGGCAGTGGGGTGAGGCCTGTCTTACTTTGAAAACCAGCCATAAAAATAAATGAATCCCAATCCCGACCAATTCTCTGCAAGTTATCCAGCACTAACAGTTTTACTAAACCATGGTGAAACAGTGATGTCTCACAGTCATCTTTCCTCAATTGAATCTTGTCACACATCTTACTAAGACTACGAAACAAGTAGAATGGGAGATCTATAAATGCCTTTCCTGTAAAGTGCAGCAGCAGCTTGAAATGATAGGAGTAAACCTT
>APFE030029734.1:0-15956 GCA_000404065.3 Pinus taeda
TGTTCTGAGGATGAGTTTTTGACAAATCTTCGGACCCTTCTCTAAATGCCTGAGAAGGGTTTAAATACTGCTAGCTAATTAACTTGATTACATAAATTTAGGATCCGATTTTCAAATGACCGTCCTTCTGATAAAGCAAATTATTTCTAAAATTAAATCTGACTTTGAACTATTTTTGTATTTGCCCCTTAGTGCTGTAAGCGTGCAGCATTTGCCTGAGAAGATTCGGTTGGTTTCCTTCCCCTTTCGTGTGTGCTATAAAAATAGAAGTAACAAGAGTCGGCACAACTCTTTGGCAAACTATAAGATTTTTTAGAGAATCTCCCGCTGACTTGATATATACTTGGTAATAACTCAAATTTCCTTCAGACTGGTTCTGCTTTTGCTATTTTGGTTTCTATCTTTGTGGATGACTTGATGAGTTAAAAGACTTTACTTTCTGAGCAATTCCCTGGATTGAAAACTGCCTCCGATCTTCGTGGTGGGATTTTTGGTGTGTAAGTTTCAGGTCTTCTTGTAATCATGCTGCTTTTGTGCGCCTTTAATTTTGAGCTTCAGATGACCTATCGGTCATTAGCATCTGTTGAGTGATACTCAGGAGTCTGTAGTTCTATCGCATGTGGCGCCTATTTCTGAAGAGATCTCTTCTGTGTCCTCCGAGCATTGGCGCTTTCCCCTTTTCCTTAGATGTTTCCTACAAAATTGCTCCATGTTATCTCCTGTTTTATAGTTTGCGTAAAGGAAAAGAGCAATGGAAATAAAGATTGACATGAAAGCTTCAGACCTTATGTGTGTATAATTATGACATTCAAAGTGAACTGACTCTTCGAAAAACGAAAAGCAGTCATTCGTACAACATTAACTTCCTTTTTTAAGGAGCGCGCTTAATTATGATTAATGGGCAGCTTTCCTTGAATACTGTGCCGAGAAAATTTTGCCCTCATCGCAGATCGCGGATCACAAATCGCAGATTCGTGTTATATTATTGTGGCATCGCAATATCGGATCATTGAGATCGCAGGTCATAGATATTAGTCATTATGTGCTACTTTACGTGATGTTGCAATATGCGATGTCGCACATCGGCCATCGGAGATTTCTTAAGTTTCTTATTTAAGGGTGCTTATGGTGAATGCGATGTGATGAATTTTTGCATCGTTCCTTCGTAGTTTGTTATGCCCATTAAAGAAATGTTTTCTTTGCTTTGCTGCAATAAAATTCTAAGGAAAAAACAAAAATGTTCACAGAGGTGTTTGTTCGAATTTTTTTTTTACTAAGGGTCCCCTATTTGCTTGGTGTTATTGCTAATATCAAACAAAAGAGGGGGGTTGTTGGTGGCCACAACACCACCACGGACCTTTGCCATCTTAGCCTGTGGTTGAGGTCACGGTCCCGTTAGCTGTTGCTTGGGGTACCATTGGTTACGGTGGTGGCCAAGTACCCCCTGCGAATTTTCAAGGACCACCTTATCAAGGTTAGTCGTCTTACACGCAGCCCATCCATGGGCAGCAGTATTACGGAAAACCTTATCTAGGGCAACCTGGGGGCCCACAAGGACAACCTGTCCAGGGACAACCTTCAACCGTGGGTGGTTCATCTTTTACTTATCTTGGGCAGCCTTCTCGTAATCTAGGGCAACCTTTTGGGTAAACGCGACAACCTTATATGCAACAAGGCCAACCTGGCACCCAGCAAGGTTACCCTTTTGGGCAAATGGGACAACCTTATATACAATAAGGCCAACCTGGTACCTAGCAAGGATACCCGTCCAAGCAAACCGGACAGCCTTATATGTAACAAGGCCAACTTGGTACCCAGAAAGGCTACCCGTTTGGATAATCCGACCAGCCTTACGTTCAGTAAGGCCAGCCCATTGTCCAGCTTGGTCAGCCATCTGGACAAGTTGGTCAGCCTCAAATCCAAGCAGGTCAACCAACTGTCCAGTCTTCTCAACCATCCTGTTCGTCAAGACAGCCCTCAGTTGTGCAAGGACAACCCACTACCTAGCAAGCTTAACCTTCTAGGCAAATGGGTCCATCCCAATCTCAACTAGGTCAACCTTCTGGTCAGGTGGCTCAGCCTTAGTATACTCAAGGACATCCTTCTAGGCCTGCTCAACCAAGCACTCAAATGATTGTCGCTTCTCAATCTCCACCCAGTTTCCAGCCCTAGTCTGGGCTCCAGACCCAATCTGGTTTTCAAATGCAGGTTGGATCTCAATCTCAACTAGCTTATCAAATGCAGTCTATATCTCAGGTTCATTTTGGAGCCTCTCCGCCTCATGGTTTCGAGCAGTCCCAAGGGCAAACCCAATTTTCCCCGTACCAAAATTATCAACAACTACAGATCACTCCTTATCAGAATTACCAACAACCCTACATTGCTCCTACAGGCCAAGTTGGTAATCAATGGAATGCTGGGGGCCAGATCCAGGGACAGCCATCCAGTTATAGCTATAATCCCTATGGACAAAATCCCTACAGGAAAAACCCTTATGGGCCTAGTTTGCCTGGGCAAAATAAATGGGGGAAACAAGCACCTGGCTGGAACTCTAGTTCTACGTCTTACCCGTGGCCTCAGATGTCCTTCAACCTGCAGTTACCCTTTTTAGCAACGTTGGAATTGTCGGATGTGTCCAAACTGACCAATGATCCCATTCTTCATAATCCGTATTGGCCACCGATTCCAACTAAAATTCTAGGTGATTGTCCCAAGTTTGATGGCAAAGTTGGAGAGGATCCCCAGGCTCATGTTATGATGTATCACTTATGGTGTTCATCCAAATCATGGCTGGATGATTCAGTCCGCCTGCGCCTTTTTCAATGGACTGTCACTGGTTCTGCTGCCAAGTGGTATATCGAATTAGCTCGTGGATCTTTTCAGGACTTTAACTCGTTAGCTATGGCATTCCTAACTCATTATCAGTTGCCCATTCATTATGAAATGGGCACACATAGCCTCACATCCTTAAAACAGGATACGGCAACGCACATCTTCGATCACATCCATGAATGGAGGCAACGTCATCATTTGATTAAGTTTTGGATTCCTGATTAGCTATTGACGAAACTGTTCACGACTTCATTCGTTGGTCCAATAGCTTGGGACATTGCTATGGGGGCATGTGTAACTGAAGAGCAAGCTATCGCGCGTGCTCAGTATCTTGACTTGGTCTACTCCCAGTCTGGTACTTTATATGATTATTTGCCTGATGCTCCAAGACTTGGAACTTCCAAAGCTCTGCCGACACCCTCTGTTGATGGTGTCATTGGTTCTGTTAATCTGTCTTCTAAGAAATCTTTGAACCTTGGGAAGCAAAAGCAGAATGCTTCAAATGAAAATGCTTCTCAGGCTCCATCCAATTCTGGTAATACTTCCAAGGTTAACGCCGTCCAATCCACCATGGCGGACAAAGCCTTGAAAGGAAAAAAGAAGGGAAAAGGGAAAAATAAAGCCGATCAACTAAAGCAGGATTCCGCTAAACCTCCACCCGAGGAGGGTACTGAACGCAAACCCAAGTATACTTGCCTTATCTGTGACGAGGATCACTACACCAAAGATTTCCCGAGGTAGTTTGAGGTTAGTCATTTGTTGAAATGCGCTCCCGGGACTCCTGTCGTGCTCAAAGAGCCTTTTCCCTCGCAACAAACGCAAATGGTGGCTGATCCATCACAATCCTCTCCCTTTGGTTCTCAAGTCTTTGTGGCTGGGATGATTCCCGTCCACATTAGTACTCGAGCAAAAGAGTATCCATCACCCGTCGGGAAAAAGCCTGAGGTTCCCTCTAGCACTCCTCCATCCAATTCTGGTCCACTCCATATTGAGAGGCCTAGCACCGAGACGCCCATCTGGACCCCTCCTAAAGGTGTACTCCGAAAATCTTCTTACAACCCTAATGCTCATGCTGCTCAACACTACAGCATCATTAAGGACTTAGCCCAGGCTCTGTCAGCTATGTCCACTCTAGAAGTTCTCCAGAATTGCCCCTCTCAGAGGAAGTCCTTGTTATCAGCTATCGGTGGCATCGACCCAGCTGACTCGGATCTAATCAATTTCGACCTTGACAGCCATATACTAAGACTGCCTCACCAAATTGCCTTCCTTATCTAGGTCATCATCAATTCTAAAATGATACATCGTACCATCATTGATGAAGGCGATTCGACTTGCATAATGCCTGTTGCTTGCTGGAAGGCTATTGGTTCCCCGACTTTGAGCCAGTCCCCTATGACCTTGGAAGCCTTTGATGGGAGAGAGTCCCGTCCGTATGGTATACTCCAATGTTTGCCTATTACTTTGGAAGGGAAGATGGTCGAAGTGGAAGTTGGAGTTGTTGATGCCAATCTAACTTACAACCTCCTTTTGGGCCGAAGCTGGACATACGCCATGCGAGCCATGGCTTCATCTCTATTCCATGTCATTCGTTTCCCTCATCAGGGGAAAATTGTCACAGTAGACCAGCTGTCCTTCTTCGCCTCCTCTTCCGAAGGCAATGTGCCTTTTGTGGAGCATACCTCCATCCCTTATGAGAGTGTGGGAGCTGTACTCTTTAAAGATCCTTCCCTTATGGGTGTTTTTTCACTCCCACCTCCAAATGTCACCTCTATTAATATGATTTCTGTTCGCTCTGATCCGTGGTTTCTCCCCCCCGCTGATCAGGTAGGATCTTGGGGCGATGAGATGTCGTTGAGTCCTACCGAGCTCAACTATGTCAAGATTATTTTTGCATTGGCTCCTTCCTCTGAATCTGCTCCTTTGAGCAGAGCTCTTGACTCATACACTCATTCCCCTTGGCTCAGAGAGGACGCTTCTTCGGATCCTTTAAAGGAAATATTTCCTTCGGATGAAGCCATTATTGAGACCATGAATCTTGAGGAACCCCCTTGGTCTGATCATCACCATCGTTCCTCTTTTCTCCTTGCTCACCAGGAAATGCTCACCTGTCTCGAGCGGTTTTCTTCTTATCTCCCATCTCAACCCCTTCAGACACCCATTCAAGTTTATCAAGTGCCCTCTGAAGGAAACATGGGAAACATCACACAAACATAGCTGATCGACATCTCTGTTAAACCAAGGATTGTCAAGCATATCCATGTTGGAGTGACTTGCATTCGTGAGGAGATTTAGCTCTATAATGATCGTTTTCGTAAATTTTGTGATGTCTTCGCCTGGTCTTACGAAGAGATGCCCGGCATCAATCCTAGTATCATGGTGCACGAGATACCTACATACCCGGGTGCTAAGCCTGTTCGACAGCGTTTACGTCCCGTGCACCCCCGAAAGGCTGTGGCTATTAAAGCGGAAGTTGAAAAGCTTCTTAAGGCTGGTTTTATTTACCCCATCCCACTCATATATTGGGTTCCCAATATCATCCCTGTGACTAAAAAACAGGGCACCATCAGGGTCTGTGTTGATTACCATGATATTAATCGAGCTTGTCCCAAAGATAACTGCCCCACACCCTTCATTGACCAGCTCATCGATGAGTGTGCCAGGAGTGAAATGTATTCATTCATGGATGGTTTCTCTGGTTATAACCAAATTAATATTGCGTCCACCAATCAACACAAGACCGCCTTTATCTGTCCGTGGGGCACTTTTGCTTACAAGAAGCTCCCCTTCGGTTTGAAAAATGCTGGCACTACCTTCCAACGCGCAATGTCTTATGCATTCCATGATATTTGACACATTGTGCAACCATACCTAGATGATCTGCCAGATCATTCAGCCAAACGCTAGGACCATCCTGCTCACCTTCGCGAAATCTTTCTCCGTTGTCGACACTACCACATCAGGCTTAATCATCATAAGTGTGTCTTCTACATTGAGTCAGGCAGACTTCTTGGGTTTATCGTCTCCCGAGAGGGCATCCATTTGGATCCCCTTAAATTTGAGGCTATTCTGAATCTTCATCCCCCTGCTTCTTTATAGCAATTGCAAAGTTTGCAGGGCCAAGCGAATTTCTTACGACGATTCATTCCGAACTATGCCGAAGTGGCCAAATGTTTCACGCAGTTATTGAAGCGGGACACCCCTTTTCATTGGGATGTCGCTACTCAAGAGTCCTTTGAGTGTCTCAAGGTTCTCCTTGCTTCTGCTCCATTATTACGCCCTTCGAATTATCATCGTGACTACACTCTGTATTTGGTCACTGCCAATACCACTATTGGCATGGTTCTCATTCAATATGACAATGATGACACGGAGCATGTCATTTATTACCTCAGTAGCAATCTTTTAGATATAGAAACTCGATACACCTATGTCGAGAAGTTGGCACTAACCACCGTTTGTGCCATCCAACGTTTTCGCCATTACATCTTGTTGCGTACTACAACAGTGGTTTTTGATTGCAACCCGATGATGTACATCCTGTCACGTTAGCTGTTGGGGGGCAAGTACTTGAAGTGGATTGTTATCCTCCAAGAGTTCGACTTGGAATTCACCACTGCCAAGTCTAAGAAATCCCTTGTCTTTGCTGAGTTGCTTTGCTCTTTGCCATCTCGGATGAAACCCTATTCTTAATCAACACCCTCGATCCCTGGTACAGGGACATCATTGTCTATCTACAGACATCCTCTTTTCGTCCCGATGTGTCTAAGGATGCTCAGCGGCGGATTCGTTGGGGGCACCCTGTACCGTCTCGGCGCTGACTCTGTCCTCCGCCGATGTTTAACATTCGACGAAGCTGAGCGAGTTTTAAATGACTACCATTCTGGCGCCTGTGGTGGTCTCATGTCCAGATATGCTACTGCTCAAAAGATCCTCTGTGCTGGTTACTTTTGGCCCTCTATCTTTAAGGATTTCATTCTCGCAGTCCGCTCCTGTCACGAGTGCCAAATTTGCCAGTGGAAGATGTGTGCGCCTCTTGCTCCATTACACCCTGTGGTTACCGTCAGCCCTTTTGCTAAATGGGGCATTGATTATATGACCTGTAACCCTTGCTCAGCCGGGGGGCACGGGTACATCATCGTTGCCATCGATTACTTCACAAAATGGGCCGAGGCGATGCCCACACTATCTGAAGATGGTCACACAACGACGCAATTTTTGTTTAATCATGTTATTTCACAGTTCGGAGTCCCTCAGGCTATCGTCGCTAATCACAGTAAGCATTTCCGTAATCATATGATGACTGAGCTAACAACCCATCTAGGTTTGTGACATGATAGCTTGACTCCATACTATCCCCAGTCCAATGGGCAGGTAGAAGCCGTCAACAAGGTTTTAGTTATGATGCTTCAACGCACCATTGGCATGCACAAGTCCAACTGGCACTTGATGTTGTTCTCTGCCCTATGGGCCTACTGAACCTCTATGAAGGATGCCACCAGTTTCATTCCCTTTCAATTAGTTTATGGACTGGAGGCTACCCTTCCTATCAAGTGCAAGATTCCTTCTTTGAAATTAGCCATCGAATTACTCACCAACACTACTCTAGTAGAAGAACGCCTTCTTTACCTGGATCGGCTGGACGAGACTCGTCAACTAGCCTCTCTAGCTATTGAAGCATAGAAGAAGAGAGTGAAAAATCACTTCAATCATACTGTTCATCCTTGTTCTTTTATTGAGGGAGATTTAGTCCTGCTCTATGATCAGGCGAATGACAAGCTGGGGGTAGGCAAATTCGAGCCCATGTGGCATGGGCCCTATATTGTAAAGTGAGTTTTGTAAAAAGGGGCATCTTCCACTGGTAAATTTGGCACTCGTGATAGGAGCGGACCATGAGAATGCAATCCTTAAAGATAGAGGGCCAAAAGTAACCAGCACGGAGGATCTTTTGAGCAGTAGCATATCCGGACATGTGACCACCACAGGCACCAGATGGTAGTCATTTAAAACTCGCTCAGCTTCCTCGAATGTTAAACATCAGCGGAGAATAGAGTCAGCACCGAGACAGTACAAGGTGTCCCCAACGATATGATAGGGTTGAGATTGATGATGAATCCACCACCGAGCATCCTTAGACATGTCGAATTACTCCCCAACACTACTCCAGTAGAAGAACACCTTCTTTTCCTGGACCAGCTGGACGAGACTCGTCAACTAGCCTCTCTAGCTATTGAAGCACAGAAGAAGAGAGTGAAAACTCACTTCGATCATACTGCTCATCCTCATTCTTTTATTGAGGAGGATTTAGTCCTGCTCTATGATCAGGCGAATGGCAAGCTGGGGGCAGGAAAATTGGAGCCCATGTGGCATGGGCCCTATATTGTAAAGCGAGTTTTGCAAAAAGGGGCCTACGAGCTGATTGATTATGAAGGGAACCCTCTAGATAAGCCTCGAAATGGGCTTTACTTGAAAAAGAATTATGCGTGAATTCCATGCACTCTGATTTGTACATACGTGTGTTTGGCAGGTGTGTTTTGTGTGTGTGTCTTTTCATGTTTTGACTTGGTGTGTCAGCGTGATTGACGCTTATTGTGTCTTTTTGCTTCTTGTGCAAATGTCTGGTGCACCTTACGTTGGTTTCGCTGATGGTGCCTGCCACAGTACCCGTACCCTATGCTCTGCGGCATGGGTGATCTATAATCCTCATGGTGAGCTAGTAGATCTTCAAGGTGTTTGTCTAGGTTGTACCACGAACAATGTTGCTGAGTATAGTGTTGTTATTGAGTTACTTGCCGAGGCGATTCATCTCGGTATTCGTACATTGCTTGTGAACCTAGACTCTCAACTTGTCGTCCACCAACTCAATGGGCGATATTCCATCAGAGACCATCAGATCTTAAGGTTGTATTTACAGGTTAAATTGTTAGAAAGGAATTTTGATTTCATCACATATCAACATATTCCATGAAGATTAAACACGTTAACTGATGCATTGGCAAACCATGTATTAGACAGACATTTGCGAAACATGTAATCAAAACAGCATATAAGAAGCATGTAAAACACAATAAATTATCATAGGAATATGTATGTATATATATATATATCTCGTGTGGCACATCGAGGTGCTCAAAAATAAGTGTATATGTCCAAATAGAGTCAGTGTTCTCCATACATCCGAGACACATGTCTCTCAAAAATCAACAACAAAAAATAAACCTAGGCATCTACTGCGATAGGTTGTGCTCTCTGTAGCACACCGCCGCTCGTGCCACCCACCTCAACAGGCGGTGCATCCTGGGTTTCACTCCTACGGTGTGGATTTGCAATGCTTTGGGGACCTCCTTGACCCCCATGAAGTCAGGGATCCTTGCCATCAGACCCTCCATGTTCTCGATCACTGTCTCCATCTCATCATCTGTTGGGGGAGCCACAGCTAGTGCTGCAATGCCCTGTGCATCCCTCCGCGCCTCTGGAGCCAGTCCGATGGGTCTCACTGGGCCTATATCTGCAGACCATAGAGTTCATCATTAGGACATGTACATGAAAAATAAAAAAACATCATAAAAATAAAATGCAAAAAATAATGAGATCAAGTGTCTTACCGCCATCGTCCCACTGCTCTCCATCGAGTAGCTGCATATTAGGATCTCCATGGAAATCCATGCGGGCGTATGGCCAATCCTCGATGAAGATCACCTGACGCTCCAGCCACTCTCGGAACAATGTGCCCCATGACACTGGTCGTCCACCACCTCCTCGCGGCATGACATGTGCCCACCATGTAGCTCTGGTCTCACGCAGTCTGGGCGCATCCAAATCCATGTCCTGTAGTTGTAATGCTAGTACCTGCTCCAGCATGAGCAGGACTATGATAGACCCCTAACCAAACTGTTTCGTCTCTCCTCGACGAAATCTGGTCAGTTGCCTCTTTATGTTTGTTGTCACTGCCTCTCCCCAGTTAAACATGGTTTTATTAAGGCATTCGAGAGCCAGCCAGAGATGGGTCTTTGAAGCCTCGTGTTGGGCTTGGGAGCCTGCTGCCCGTGTCACCATGAATAGTGTAGCACGAAGGATGACATCCTCCACCGTCGGGATTGCCACCTTCCCGCTTTTTGACTTGTGTGCCTGTGGACACACTTGAGCCATCAACATCTCTAAGGAGTCTCCCCCAGGCCGCTGCCCCTCCAGAATGTGCCTGTCACCTCGACGGGACAACCCGGTCAAAAAATATATGTCTGAGGTGTCGAACTTGATATCCCAGCCTCGGATGATGAATATCTCATCAGTGGGATTCCATGCCCAAATCAGCAGCTCTAGTAAGTCAGGTTGTGACCGGAGATGCGAGGTAAGGAAAAATTTGAGTAATCTGCATGCCCGCAATGCATTTCGGCACCCCACGTCGGCGAAAGCTTGAATATCATTGTCATGCGTTCTCTCTTGCCAAATGAACACCATTATAGCTTGCATGATGAAGAAAAATTGAATTAGCACCTCATTTGAAAAATTTAACGCGTAATTCACATAAAAAATTAGTTCGTGGCACCATCATGGTTGTTTCTAAAACAGACGCGATGACGCGAAAATGCTAGTTCTATTTTTCAGCAGTCAGTGTGCAAGTACATCACTTTTCTGCGCTAATCACTGCGCACTATGTGTAAATTTTTTCGGTCATCGCGGATCCGATGGGCATACCCGCGATGACCGAACTGCGGACCCCGGCCCAAAAATCCACCTAAACTAACACATTCCACGGTCAAAATGCATGAAAATGTTACTGAACTAAAGTGCAGGTCAATGTGTGCCTACCTAGAACAAGTTTCGGGATGAATGATGCACGAACGGGGCTGAAATCCACTTGCCAACTTCGGTGCTCCATGTTGCTCCACGGTGAAATGAATAGTAACTATGGTAAAATGAATGGGTTAAACCCCTTTTTTATAGTAATTTTTGGGAAATGAAAAATTATATTTTGTAAATGTGGGATTTTCTCATTTTTATCACATGGTTAGTTAAGTATGGTTATTTAACTATGTTTCTATGAATATTGTTCATTTTTTATATCAAACTGGTTCACGGTTGATGAGCTTTGTGCAGGTCTACAGGTAGTGGAGTCATATGAACTTCATATACACTTGATCCATGAAGTCTTCTTTAACACTCTTTCCCAACTTAAAAGATGAAAAGATAGCCGAGTTGTTCCTCTTGGCTTGTTAAAGGAAACAATAGGAGGTCGAATTTAAGCTTTTTTTCCGACCGTATAAAAACTGAAAAGATTGTCGGGCCCTTGTCGTTTCAGGTTTGTTATTGGTTATGAAGTGACGTGATTTTGATAGCTTTTTTACTCTTTCGGGTCAAAGTCACTTATCACGAAAAGTACTCCTCGATCGTAATGGTCGAGCAGTTCTTTCGAGTATCGTTTTATAATTTTTCGGGCTCGAGAGACACAAATCTATTAAAAAGGACCCCCTTGGAGTTTTCTTTTCCGTGCCTTTTTCAAACTCCCTAAACATGAAAAAGACTCTGAGTTTCACCTATGTCGGACTCGTTAAACCCTGACGACATTGGACTCATCACCATGACGAGACTCGAGCTTCTCCTCCATAGGGCTCGTTAAACTCTTACTATGTTGGATTCGACCAAAGGTTGAACTTATATTACAAGCATATGATATCCCCTTCAAGCTTGTTTTAAAAAATAATTGGGGTACTCGCCAGTAATGGTGGGGGAAAATTTGGAAATCATCGTTCATTGGCAGCTAGTCACTCTTGAACATCAACACTTCTGCTTCTTTTCGGGTTGGGACATCCACACATCATCATTTGGCCTTCCACGGGTTGGGTTGTCATTTAGCCTCATTTCATTTGATTCATGTCGTTTTCATCAAGCCTCTGATCCTTTGGTACCTGAATACTGCCACCCTCCAGAGTCGTGTCGCCGATATGTTCAAGAGTATAATCCTTCTGCAGTTTACACCTCTGTCTCATCCTCTAATACTCTATTTCACCATCTACCATTTGTTCCTTATCTCGTGTCATTGATGGGGGAAGCATTATGGCCCTCCTGCGACGGATCATCTCCTATCGACATCAGCTCATTATCCAAGAGATTGATCTAGAGATCCCTTTTGGTACCTTGGAGCTTGCATACCTCAATGGAAAGTTCTTCGCACCTGATGGTCGACTTTCATCACTGGTCGCCGATTGGGTGATTCCACGAGTGCTTGACTTTAGCTCACTTTTTCACACTTCGTGGCTTGTACTGGACAATACCTTGAGAACCATTAGCATTATTGGTGGTTTCTCTCGCGCTTGTTTACAGTTTTCATCATTGACTGGTAATCAAGCGACTTTCTACCATGCTCGACCTCAGCACATTTGTTTGCATGTTAGAATTTGTACTATGATAGGTTGGGTTCAAGACCCCGAACTCAGATCACATATGTTCAGGCTGCATGGATTGGTTCGTGATTACATGACTCATTGATGGATGGTTGTGCCCATACCTGAGTCTTCATGGATGGCTACAACCATACCTTCGTCATCATTATGGTCTTATTAGCTGGATGGTTGCGTCCATACCACAGACCTAGTTTATATGTCGTTTGGATGGCTGCACCCATGCCTAGACTACATGTATTTCACTCTCAGAGATATCAGTTGTACTTGCATGCAAGTCCTTCCGGATGGTGTTCCAGTTCATTTGTTTTGTAAAGCATTTCACCCCTCCCACTCTCTCAGGCTTCATACTCTAGGGGGCATCTGTTACATAGTAATTTGTCACCGTCTTTATCCCCGGTCTTTCCACTGTGTCATGTGTCCAAGTCAAACATGCTTATGATAAATAAATGCTCTCCTATGCTACCAATTGACGCACTTTTCCTAAGTTTCTGCCTCATCGTGGATATGGGCAAAATAAACATGTTGAAAGACGCTCATGAACAGTCCATCCGCGCTGCCAGCGTGGAAGTACACCTGATTCCCGTGATGGCCAGATTTTATGCACCAGCACTAGTCTGTGTGGTCTCTTTTGCGATGACCTGACTCTCTAAACTAGTCACCTGCGATGCCAGCGCAAAATATCAGTTGTGTGCCCGTGATGATCCAGATTGGGCGAATTTGTTCCAACAGTCGGCCTTCCAGATGACTCCAGACCTGGTTGTTAGCCTAGTTTATGTCGCCCTTCCTTCCTTGGTGTGGCAGTTTCGTCAGTTGTGCTACCTTCCTTGTTGATAAGCTCTCTCTTCCACCTTTCATGGAGGCTCCTCCTCCTATTTAAACACTCACCTTTGCTATGATCAGCTAGTTGGGAAATTCTTGGATTGAGCAGTGCTGTTAGTGCTTTTTGATAGATAGCTGGTGTGGTGTGATAAGTGTGAGAGTGTTGATAGCTTGTGGAAGGTTCTAAAGTGCCCTTGGCTCTTGTGTAAAACTTATGAGTGAGAGAGACCTTTGTATGTTGGGAGATCCATCATCCAAGAGTGAATGCTTGAAGAACATGCTGGCTGGATTCCTCTCAAAAGGCTTGTGACGTCAAGACTTTGGTTATAAGCTTACTCTTATTTCATTATTAATACAATCAATGATGTTTTCCTATGTCTTGTATGTGATGTACTTGATAGCTCATGACTTCTTGACATTGTGAGTAAATAGTTTGTTGTTGTATCCAGTTACGTGCTCTGTTGTATTTCCTTTGCTTTATTTCAGATTGATCACTTGTTGAGGAGAAGGAAGCGGAAGTTGGAGCAGCTCAACGGAACTCCATCGACCACTGGTTGAGCTAGGCCTCCAACTTTAACTATTTAAGGAAAGCTATTGTTGATCTGTCCTTGTTTGTGACTAGACCCACTGTAGGGCTAGAAGGGTTGCCTCTGTCCGTAGAGGAAACACTTTCCTACATCACAACATGGTTTCTGGGTAAATGTCAATGTTTTATGCTTTGCAGGTGTTTCAGAAGTACGGAGAGATCTCATAGTCAACAACCTCCTTACAACTTCATACATCCATGATCATTCCTTCTTTCACTAAAACCCTCACCAATTTCATCATTTCACAAGGAAACTTCTCCAAACTTGTTGAGAAAATCCATCCATCTTCCAATTTTGGTTTTGCATTCGGGAGTGATACTAGGTATTTCCTTGCCTCATTCCATGCACTAACCACCTTCCCTAAGCCTTCCATCACCTTCAACACCCATGTTTTTGCTCTCGACTGTATCCTATAGAAATGCAGGGAATCCTGTAGGTTTTTAGGACATCATGTAGGTTTTCCTATAATGGCCTATTTTGAGGCTGAATTGAGGAAAAGCCTCTAGGAAGCTAGAAAAGATCACCTACTAATCTCCCCAACCTTCTAACCATCCACCAGCATCCCTAAGCCACCTTCTAAATCACCAAAATATATTAGCTCCCAAACTTTCACATAAAAAAGGACAAAAAGAAAAACAAATTTATTTTAGTCATTTACATGCACAGTAGTAGAATGTTTGATGTTTTGAATTTACATGGTTAGGACACTAGTATTGCATACTGTTATAGACATTTTTGGGCACTGCAACCCCAATCATAAATGTCCATAAAATGAGGGCTCCTAAGTCCCTAAAAGTGTTGCTTCACTACCTAAAGGAACAAGGTTAGTTGATTACATCATCTCCTAGAAGTTCTCCACAAGAAACTGCTCAGAACTGGTCAAAACTGGACCATACTGAATGCCCAATGCAGAGGGTGCGATGCATCTCACCTAATACACACGGGAGGTGCGATGCATACTGAAAAGTCCTTCTACAGGGTGCGATGGACGAGAATAGACAAGTGGCGGAGACAATTTTCTAAGTGGATGATCAAGGAATCTTCTAGAAACTTCTCATATGACACTTGCCTCTCAGAATTCGCTCAAGAATGAGTAAGAGATTAATGAAATCTCCAAGTGGAACCAAGAACTATCAGAGAGAAGACACTAATCAAAAAACCCAGAGTTGACTCACACCTTTGCAAATATCTATATATGGATCTCTCATCCCAGAGATCAGAGGTTGGAGGCTGGAATCTTGTATCTTGTAGAGAAGTGTTGTTGGTTTTCTGGTGAAACTTCATAGTGTTGGGTGATCTAAGCTTTAATTTAGGTGAAGAAGGGCTTTCTTGCTGGAGGATGATGCTGGGTCAGAACAATTGGTTGTAATCCTCTGGCTATTCTTGATATTGATAAAGCTATTCAAGTTTTCCTCGACATTCTTGTATATTTGATTGTATATGCATTTGTGTGGTTAATACATATCTGGTCCTGTGTTATTTATGAATATAGATCTCTATTCTTTGATAGTATTATGCTGCTTTGATTCCACATGTGCTCTCTGAAGCTGTGTAGACAAAGAAGGAGTGGCGAAGATCTATCGAGAAGGAGAGGAACTGAGCAAGGAACCAAGCGCAAGACAAAGGTTGGTGTCCTTTGTTCCCCTCTTGTCTATTTTTCATAAAGGAAAGCGAAAGTAGTCTTTACTTGTTTGTTTCTAAGATAGCTACCAGTCTTAGTGGGAATAGCAGCTCTGAGTGGACACTATTCCCGGTAACAAAATGGCGACTCCACTGGGGAGCGAATAGATTGTTTGTTAGTTTATCTTTGTTTGTTTTATAGACTCACAGACGAAGCCTGAAGTCAAGCCAGCTAGCCTTCGAACTGCATTTGTTATACAAATGCAAAGTAGATCAATGCTGATTCAGTCTATCTCTGGGTTTTGTTTATAAATTGAACAATCGATCTGCAAACGTTCTAATTTCCCTAAGTGGTGGCTCTAGTAACCTCCTTAGATCAACCCCTGCGATTTACATTTACTGAACATCACTTACTCGGCCTAAATCCCTGAACTGAATTGCAAATTGTTAGTAAAGACTGGTTAAAAGTCTCGCACTGGTACCATCACACCCCCCCTTCAAGGCAGTCTGTATGCATCGCACTTCCCGTCTGCAGTAGGTGCGATGCATACTGGATTCCCTATGTGACAGGTGCAATGGTCAAGGAAGGTTAACTTTACCTTCAGACTTTGGTTTTTTCTTCACTATTTTCAGTTCTATTCAGGAGTTTTGCTGTCTATGGTCAGTATATCTCTGTGAAAACCCCCTTCTCTTCCAT
>APFE030029740.1:0-22459 GCA_000404065.3 Pinus taeda
CAGAAAACCAGGGGCAGTTTTGTGTAAAACCATGAATTGTTTCACACAGCAGTGAAAAGGTAAATCTGTAAATCCCTGTAATCTTTGTTTTTCACACAGCAGTGAATGTAAATGAAATATTTACACATAGTGGTGTAAAATTTCAAAGGAGGCAGAGTAATCTATGTTGTAATGTTTTGGTGAATCCCTCTGAGTGAAAGAGGATGAATATGTCTCAGTAAATTCTCAGGTGAAAACAGAGTTATGGTTGAATGTTGTTTTTGGTAAATCCCTCTCAGCAAAGAGGATGAATATGTATTAGTGTTTTTATTTTAATGAATGGAAATCTTTTATGGTGGTGAAATACTCTGTTCTCAGCGATTTTTTTAAAAGGGTCCTCTGTGCAAAAAGATCCTGGAGCAAAGGAAAACAGAGCATTGACTCTGTGTATGAATTTATGTTTGGTTTTGGTATTTTCCCATCACAAAAAATACCCAACAGACTGGCACACTGCTCTGCCCACTGTGCAACAAAACTGTACAATGGAAATGTTTGTTATTCCCCAGTTCTTTTGATAGTCTCTTCCTTTCTCTCTTAATAAAAATTCCTATATTTTGGATGAGCAATCTCCTCACTCAAACATCAGTAATGATCATCATGGCGATAATCGACAACAAGGTGATCTGAAAGGCGAAACTCATGATTATTCCATTAAGTTGACGAGTCTTGCTCAAAGCCTGCATGTTGTAGAGCTCGGTCTCACACTTAATTTGGACAACGCATCCATGGCCTTCCGTGAAGAGAAAATGTGTGGCTCACTATTTGAACAGGAGAAGAATCAAATTAGGAAAATTGCTCGATCACTCTGCATTGATGCACAAAGAAAAAATAATGTTGGTGGATTTATATGTAGATATCACAAACCTCCCAACTTTTAGTGAATACATAATTGCTGACATAATTTCAAAATGTTCAGATTGGGAATCCACACAATATGATAAGGTTTCTTTACCGTCGAAGACTTCATATAACAAAATCTAAAAATATTTGCTATGAAGCACCACATATCTTTTTTCTTCTTCACCTGGAAACTACTTGAACTCAACACATATCTGTGGGTATTCACATGAACTACCATGACGGTGATGAGGACCAGCCTCGGTGTCATTACCCTTTCGTATGTACAACATATGTTAGTGTCATACATACATTATAAAACATAATATGGATCTTATTATTATTATTATTGTTACATTATCAGTGACCCTTTTCAAGCCCTAAAACCTTGTGCTTTGAAGTGACACATTTGAAAAAACTATCTTTCTTGGTGACACAACATTATTTTGTTTCTCTCCTTGCATGAAAGTTCTTTGTAGGGTTGTATATTTAACCTGAAGCTTAAGATTTGGGATGATTGTGAATGAATACCCGCAGTGGTTTACGAAGCGCTTTTAGATTGTTTTAAGGTTCTTTCAATTGTTGGTGATTTAAAAAGTTTCAAATGTATGTGACCTATGCGTTGATACATATGCGCTCTTGATTTCATTGTTAATTCAGTAGTTTGGGAGCTTAGCAATTGAGTAGCACTACCTTGGCCAAAGTGATAAACATGACAGCGAAGGCATCAGAAGTATTGCAAAGGCACGAACCCATGACCATCTATCAGTGAGGAATTTTGTCATCTTGTGTGAAGAAAATGTTAAGGGAAAAGGACACCCTTCTCATTCCCTTTACAAGGTAGCTTCTCCTAGTGCTATGCTAAAACGTCTAACACCATTACACAAATATGTTGAGACATGCGATATGCTTCGGTGATCTGACACAGAAGGTAAAGCTTGATATACACCTTTGACTCAATTCAAAACTTGTTCTTAACTTTGGTCAATGGTGGAAGGTACATTTAAGCTGGTGCTTGAGTATTAATTTGTGCCTTGTGGAGGCATCCACATTACTTTTTTGCTCGATAGATAAGCTGAAAGAACGAGGACTTCATTTTTTTAAGGGAAGTTGGGATAGTGCGTTGTTGGCATATTAACGAAGTTGCTCCAATTCAATTTAAAGTTACTGCTTGTTCAATTTACTTGTTCCTTCGGCATAAATTTATGTGCAACAAACAAATTTGTTTTTGTCAACAGGTTCTAATGAGAAGGTTGCTTTAATTTTTTGGGGTGATATCAATCTTACATGCACCAATATTGTCTACTATTTGTTTGCAGCAACAATTCAGATGTATGAGTGTTTTGCTTGTTGTTTTTGGCATCGTAATACACTAACGGACAAGCACATGTATAAATTCCAACATGTGATAAATTGAAGTGCTTTCAACTTCATTCAAATACTCGAAATATGAAGCCATTAAATTAAGGAGGAAGGGAATTATTTCAAAGGGGACAAGATTGTTTTATATCGACCGTGCTGCAAGTGTCTACGTATTTCTTTCTAGAGAATTCAAGTGCTTAAAATTGTTGTCATTATTCTGCATTTTTCTTAGCACTCTTGAATTGGAGAAAATGTAGAAAGCTTATGAAGTATTAGAGTTTTTGAAAATTCTAATACAGTCTACTTCTAATGACACAGTAAAAATCAACAAATCCTCACTGGCTGACATTAGAATTTGTCTACAAAATGCACAAGAGAAGACAAAATTTTTGGAGCCTGAATCTCAACTTCAACAAAAGGAATTAAAACTGAGGAATCATCATTCTGAACTTGTTTTTATTTAGAAAATTGAATCAGACTCCCATAAGTAGCAATTTGATTCAAATCTAGTGCCCAATGAAGTAGCAGAATTGCATGCAGACGCATAAATTCAGCCAACACTTCCCAAGCCAATCATCAGATCTTGGGAAGAGCTTGTCCATAACAAGCATAGAACAAGTCTTGGATATGAGAAGGACGCGTTCTTTCATATTCCAGATTACTCAAAGCCCATCTAGTTTCAGAGTGTTGGATTACTTCATGACAACTCACCTTCTGTTGTTCCAGATTTTGCACCTCTTCCACAACAACCACAACAAGTTGTTAAATGCCAACAATGTGACCAAGTTGGCCATATGAAAGATCATTGTTTTGATCTTCATACATGTAATCACTGTCATAAAACCAATCATTCTTCAAATAGATGCTTCAGAAACAAACCTCCTACAAGAACAAAGATTCATCTTGGATGGATCGCTTCTTGGCAATGGGCTTCAACAAGCAAGAATATATTTCACTCATACAATAGGATTTGTTCTTGAACATTGAAAAGTCTTGCATTTGAGATATCTTCATCTTCTCACCTTGTATATGACAGGGGGGGAAATGATGGCCATCTAGAAGCTTCAAAGCCACATAAAGTAAGCATGAGCCACAACTTGCCATACCAGATTCATGGTTGTAGCGAGAGACAAATATGACATGAGTATGCCTTCAGTCAGTGATACATATTCAAAGAATTGGGGACACTTCCTCTAGCAGAAGACTTCAGCTTCTTGCAAGTTTTCGAAGATTTCCAGGAATTTCATTAAGAATTCTAAAGTTGTTGGTCATCCTTAAACCATCACAGGTTGAGACCTCCCTTTTTAGGTTGAGGTTCTCCCTTTTATATAGGGTGAAACCTCCCTTTCATGGTTTAAGGCTTCCCTCTTCAAAACATTAGGAGAACTTCCTCTAGCAGAAGGCCTGAGCTTCATGTCAGACTTGGAAGAGTTCTGGGAACTGTACTAAGTGTTCCAGTGTTGGTGGTCATCCTTAAACCACCTCCCCTTATACCAACATTTCAGAGAGCACATTCAGCCTAGTGCTGCCATGCATTTTTGCACATTTTGTATTACAGCTCCCTTATTGGACTCATACATAACCCTTCAAATTAAGGGAGGGAATGTTGGACACCTAATCCTCTATGGGTTGGTGCAGAATGTGAACAACCATGAGAGTCCAAGAGACCTTGGGATGTGGAACCCAACAGTCACACAAATGTACTATAAATGTATATCATGTCAATAATATTTCATTCAATGTTTATAATCCACCTTTGTTGTTTATATTCCATGTGACTTTAACAAAGAGCTTCATATCACATGAGCACAACAAACTTGGAGGAATTAAAATTTCAACTAAAAGAGATGTGGAGTTAGGATATATCAAACCCAATGTATTACCTTGGGGATCTCACATGTCATTAATATAGAAAAATATGACACACTGAAACTTTGCATCCACTGTAGGCTATTAAATAATCCCACAATCAAGAAAAAATATCCTCTGCCAAGAATTGATGACTTATTTGACCAACTAAGAGGAGTTGTAATATTTTCAAATATAGACTCAAGGTTTGGGTACCATCAGGTACAAATTAGAAATGAATGTATCCATAAGACAAATTTTAGAACTAGATATGGCCATTATGAATTTTTGGTGGTGCCATTCGAGCTCACCAACGATCCAATAAGGCTTATGTGCTTAATGAATCAATTTCTAAACCCATACTTTGACAAGTTTATGTTGGTCTTTGTAGAAGATATATTGGTTTATTCAAAAACCAAGGAGAGACATGAAGAGAATTTGACAACAATTTTGAAACTACTAAGAGAGTACAATATTTATGCCAAGATCAACAAGTGTGACTTCTTCCATTCATAAGTTCAATATTTGGGGTACATTGTTTCCAAAGAAGGAGTTGCAATGGATCCTACGAAGATCAAAGCCACCATGGAGTAGCCTACTCCTCAAAATATGACAAGATTCAGATCCTTTAGTGGATTTATTGGGTTTATAGAAGGTTCATTCGAAATTTATCCAATATTGAAAACCCAATCACAACATTGCAAAGAAAAGGGTTAAATTTGGATGGACAACAAAATGTGCTATAATTTTTGAGCAATTGAAACATTTTCTCACACATGCACCAATATTGAGAATAGAAGACTCAGAAAAGGATTTTGTGGTGTGCATGAATTTCTGCAAGGAAATGATTTGTGGATTCATAATGAAAGAAGAAAGAGTGTTCTTTTATGAATCAAGGAAGTTGAATGATATTAAATCAAATTATGTCACTCATGACTTGGAGGTTACAAAGATAACACATCCATTGAATGTATGGAGGCATTACCTCCTTTGAAGGAATGTTTTTTTGATAATAGATCATGGAGGGTCAATGTAACATAAACCCTACTATCCCTAGCCCTTACTAAAGGTAGAAGGAGGAAATTACTTTGATGACCCAACCTCCAAAGTTTAGTTATGGAAATGGGTTTTGAATTTCTTGATCTTTTTCAACTTCCTCAAAATTTAAAATGGATAACATTGTTGCGTTCATCTCGTTAAGACATTTCCAATGATATAAAATTTCCCCAGTCCAACTCGTGGATCAACCATTACCGTGATGGAATCATGTTGTGTATAGATCTTTGGTAGCTCTATAATGAATTCCATAGAAATCACTTCACACTTCCATTCTAGAATGGGAATAGGTTACAATAATCCAGTTGGGTGCTTTCACTTAGCATTTACTTGTTAGCTCTCTATGCACTTGGAGATGAGATTACCCACCTCCCTTTTCAAGTTGGGAAAATAGTAAAATTTATTGATGGTTGTTAAAGTATTTTGATAACTTATGTGACTAGGGTTTGGTTTATCATGACACTCCTTCAACATGAGGTTCTTTATAATTCCCTCATTTGGCACATAGATTTTATTCTTGATTCTAATCAACCTGTTTTCTGAGAGGTAAAATTCCTTGTTCTATTCACCCACAGACTCTTGCTACAATTTCTCCTTTGACTGTTGATATTTTTCATCTTGTTGCCCTACATCTTTTATCCTTTATTTAAGGTCAGTTCCATAGGAACTTATGGCTGCTATATGGTTTATCTGCACTTGAAATCAAATTCTTTGAGTTTGGCTAGCCATCTAGATTGCCTTGCATTTAATTTAGATTGATCAAATAAGTAGTAAAGCCATCCATGATCATTCATTAGAGTAAACTTTCTTCCAAGAAGGTAGCATCTCCATATTTTCAATGCATAGATGATGACAACCAAGTCCAAGTCTTGAGTTACATAGTTTTTCTCATGTCCCTCTTTGCAGCCATCTGTGCACACAACGATATCCTTCTTAGGATTTTCTATTTTGATCACTATTGTATTGGTTAACATTTGCTTCATATAATCAAATATTTCAACACAATTAACTGATCGTTCAAACTTCTTCCCTTTCTTTACTAATGCAGTAATTGGGTGGCCAATATTGGAGAAGTTCTTAACGAACCTCTTGTAATATCCTGCTAATCCAATAGAGGACCTAATTTCACCCACATTCTTAGGGGCTGGTTATTCCATGATGGCCTTAACCTTATCTAGATAAGTTATTATTCCCTCTTTTTAGACAATGTGTCCCAAGTAATGGATTTGTGACTGAAATAAGTCACATTTACTTAGCTTTGTATAAAGATTATGTTCTCTTAGAAATTGTAGTATTGCAACTAAATTCTCTTCATGTTCCTCCTTGTTCTTTGAATATACCAAAATGGCAGTGACAAAACAACTACAAATATGTCCAGGTAAGAACATCACACACTATTCATTAAGCACATGAAAGTTGCAGGGGAATTAGTAATCCCAAAGGGAACTACCACAAAATCATAATTCCTATACTTGGTTCTAAATGTTGTCTTATGGATATCCTTATCCTTGATGCTCACCTAATGATAACCTAATCTCAGATCAATATTGGAGAAGATTGTTTCTCCTCTTAACTGATCGAATAGATAATCAATCTATGGCAAGGGATACATATTCTTGATGGGCACCTTATTCAGTTGTCTATATTCAATGCACAACCTGAGCGTGCCATCCTTTTTCTTCACGAATAGAACTAGTGCTCCCCATGGAGAGACACCTGGACTTATGTAGCCCTTGTTCAACTTCTCCTTGAGCTATATCTTCAACTCAAACAATTCCAGAGTGCTCATTCTATATGGAGCCTTGGATGCTAGGGCTACTCCTGGCATTAATAATTCAACAAAGAAATCTACCTCTCTATGAGGAGGAAATCTAGGTATCTCTTCAAGAAATACATCTTGAAACTATTTTAAACTTTGATATTTCGATAGAACGTCACTATCTCTCTCCCCAACGTTTTTTTTAGCTTCAACACTACTGGAAATTTGCAAAGAAAATAAAAGACATCCCTTCCAGTTGCTTCTCTTGAATTATATAGCCGAAATTAATCTCATAGAAGTAGGTTTTAGTTTTCCCTCACAACATTCTATGCTCATTAGCTTCATCAAGGCATCCAATGGTCTTCTAAAAAAATCAACCTTGGTGTGAAGCATATACAAGAAGTCCATCCCCAATAAAGTGTCATATGATGTAAGCAGAAACACATTGAAATTTTCTATAGTTGGCATGCCATTTAGCTCAATTAGGCATGACAATTTTTATGCGCTTCACTCTCCTTCTCATCCTAGTGGCCAGTTTAATTATCCAAGGCTAATTATGCACTTCCTTCTTCTTTTCACATTTTTTAATAATGGCGGGACTGATTTAACTGAAATTTGAACTAGGTTCAATCAAAACTGAGATACTTTGGTCACAAATCATACCTTCCATTTCTATGATCACTACCTAGTGAACAACTTGGGGATTATACATTGCTGCATAAATCTTAGATATATTTTGGGCTATGTTTTTTATTATCTTGCTTCATGAGTGTTGTGCAGTCGTGGGTCAACATGTGTATGTTGTGGGAAATCCTTCCTTAAGTGATTCCCTACAGAATTTCAACACTTATATGGAATGTTCTCATAACACTTGGCTTCTTCCCCCATAGGATGAGTGGAGTGACCTCTTCTAGAAGCTTTGGACCTCTATTGTTGTTCTTCATTAATAGGGGTTGTATTTGTTCCCTCAGTTTCTCTCTTACTTTTTCTTTTCAACTTACTTCTGAGTTTCTAGTCTGACTTATACTGAGTTGTATTCCTAGACTACTCATATAAGTGCTTCAATTACCGAATTTCATCCACTAATGGTTTAGGATAATCGTACTCCATTCTATATACTTGAAGGGTTGTGGCAATCCATTGACATACCTATGAACCTTTGTTTTTTATTCCTTAAGGAAGGGAACATACCTTAGCATCTCTAGGAATTTGGTGGTATAATCCTCATCTTACATTTGTCCCAATATGAGCTCATAGAATTTCTTAGCCTTGCTATTGAAGTATCTCTCAGATTGATATTTATTCGTGAAATATTACTCAAACTCCTTCTAGGACAACTTTTCTTCTCTTATTCCCTTTACATTTTCCATATATTCCCAGTATATGTCATCCTTTCCCTTTAGTCTAAACATATATACCTTCACTTTCATCTGTAGAAATTTTGAATAATTTAACACATATTCAATAGAGATTATCCTAATCATGTACTATTGCGGAAAACATACACAATACATAAGCTCCTCTACGTTGATCATCAATATAGCAGCATCAATAACAATAAAACATCAAGAGCATTCACACATTAACACAGTATGTATCCCGGGGAAAGCATCTCGTTAAAAACCCCAACTATCTGTATATTAATGATTGAGTCATGTAACATTACACAGCATAATACTTCTCACAAGTATCTCCACCTCTGTTACACACAATACAGCTCAGATCTGAATCAATCACTGGCTCAAATCTCCTTCGCTGCTTGCCTGCCTCCGCTACTCAATACCTGCATGAGAATTGATGATAATTCCAAGGCAACCACGTATTTGCTTGGCAAAATCACTTGAGCACAAGCTACAATGTGGGAAAATACGTGGGCAAACTCATTGGCATACTCAATCCCTTGATTGTGCAAGATCTGATGCACAACTATAGTCACAACTGATAGCAATCTGATTCTCTAACACCTGTCCCTGCTGAACTGAACATGCACTGACATGCAACTGAGTTAACTGATGTATTCTATAGTTGCATTATGAATTAATAACTTGTGAATTAATTAATAACTAATTCACCCAACTCATCTCTAGTCTATTTGCCAGTTAGACTAAATACAACCAGTTTAACAAAGCTAAACTGAACACAACTCCATCAACTGCAGCTCCAGTCCACTAAACTCAACTCACTTGAGTTCTAACTGAAGTCATGCATGCAAATATTAACCAACCCATAAGAACCACGTATTTCCTTCTGCAATTGCATGTACCACATCCGTAGCTCAAACTGAAGTGCTCAAAAAGAATAAGACAAAGTTTATAGTCCAAATATTATTATGAGATAATAATATTTGACTGTTCTATATTTAGACTGAGCAGTCACTCCACTGTGGTCTAAAAATAGAAGTCCATATATTTTTCCAACTTGATCAATCATCCATAAACAACAACCTGCAATCCATAGACATGATCCATATGTCTAAAAATAGACATAGTCTAAAAATAGACCTGCGCCAAAAATAGCCTGCAGGCCCACTTAGTGAAGGCGATTCCTTTCCACTAAGCTCCATCATCTTGTTGCATTCTCAACAAGCATTTCTTGTTGCACACTCTTCAACATTTCTTGTTCTAGTATTATTTTCCCTTCATTAATCTTTGGTAGAATAATTTGGATTAGGATTAGCCACTGATTATCTTGTATAAGTAAGAAACATGGAAGATTAGACGTATATGTGATGATGGAAGCAACTCCAATTTGTAAACTATACTTCCAATCCTCTGCAACACTTTATAGGGATTTATTATCTTCCTTTTGTTGCTTGAGGGGCATCTATTTATACGGTTGTAATCTCATAAATACCCAGTCTCCCACTTTAGATTCACTTTCATTCCGAAGCTGATATACTTCCCATAACCAACTTGCCTTTAATAGTTTGAGAACATCTTGGTGGTGCCATATGTCATTCTCTACTTCTTTAGCCTTTATGATACCATTCAAGGGTGATGTGATGGATGGAGGATGATATCCATAAAGTTCCATAAATAGTGACAATTTTTATGAAGTACAAAAGGATGTGTTGTACCACCATTCTACCAAGGACAACCATTTGGCCCATTGTGTTTGTTTATCAAATGCAAAGCAACACATATATCCTTCTAAACACTTATTCACAATCTCATATTGGCCATCATATTGGGGATTGTAAGATGGGTTTTGAGCCAATTATGTACCCGACAAGAAAATAATTCAATCCAAAATTTCCAAGGAAAATTGGATCTTTGTCACTTACAATAACCTTGGTATTCATGTAGCTTTTGGATTGTTTCCACATAAGTTTTTCCATTGTATCAAGGTTCTCTTGTAGTTGTTGAAAGATCTTGCATGAAAAACTCATCTTGCTAGGTTAGTTCCTCCATTGGTAGGTTCTTCCATTTGATGATGTACTTAGTAGTTGCTCGATTTCTTAGTTGCTTATTCCTTGCTTCGAAGATTGTTTCTTGTTCTAGTATTATTTTCCCTTCATTAATCTTTGGTAGAATAATTTGGATTAGGATTAGCCACTGATTATCTTGTATAAGCAAGAAACATGGAAGATTAGACGTATATGTGATGATGGAGGCAACTCCAATTTGTAAACTATACTTCCAATCCTCTGCAACACTTTATAGGGATTTATTATCTTCCTTTTGTTGCTTGAGGGGCATCTATTTATACGGTTGTAATCTCATAAATACCCAGTCTCCCACTTTAGATTCACTTTCATTCCGAAGCTGATATACTTCCCATAACCAACTTGCCTTTAATAGTTTGAGAACATCTTGGTGGTGCCATATGTCATTCTCTACTTCTTTAGCCTTTATGATACCATTCAAGGGTGATGTGATGGATGGAGGATGATATCCATAAAGTTCCATAAATAGTGACAATTTTTATGAAGTACAAAAGGATGTGTTGTACCACCATTCTACCAAGGACAACCATTTGGCCCATTGTGTTTGTTTATCAAATGCAGAGCAACACATATATCCTTCTAAACACTTATTCACAATCTCATATTGGCCATCATATTGGGGATTGTAAGATGAGTTTTGAGCCAATTATGTACCCGACAAGAAAATAATTCAATCCAAAATTTCCAAGGAAAATTGGATCTTTGTCACTTACAATAACCTTGGTATTCATGTAGCTTTTGGATTGTTTCCACATAAGTTTTTCCACTGTATCAAGGTTCTCTTGTAGTTGTTGAAAGATCTTGCATGCCTTCTCATCTTGGTTTCATTCTATTCTTGCTTCTTCCACCTAGTCAGATATTAGAATGGAAATAACACATAGTAAATCCTTTGTGTCTTCCTCTTTCCTTGAGAGTGCATTTACCAAAATAATTTAATTTCAAAGTCACAACCTATAATATTTGTGACCTATTTTTGTTGCTCTTCTGAAGATAGCCTTTGCTCCAAGAAGTACTTCAAATTATCATGATTTGTTTTTACTTTGAAATGTCTTCCTATTAGATATAGACACCATTTCTTAACTGCATGTAGTACAAACAACATTTCTTTTTCATAGATAGGTCTCAATAAGTTCTTTCCTCTAAGTTCACTACTTTCAAAGACAGGGGCCCTTCTTTCTTGTATCAAAAACTGTATCAATGCCATGGCTTGAGGCGTCACACTCCACAATGATGTTTTTTGTGAAGTCAGGTGTCAGGAGTTATACACATAGCCTCTTTAAGTTCTTCAAAAATATTTGGTTGCTTTAGTCCAAGAAAATACCTCCTTATTTAATAATTTTGCTAGAGGTGTTTCTACTTGACCATACTTCTTGACAAATTTGTGGTAATATTTTGTCAATCCTAGAATCCTCTAAGTTTTTCCAAGGTATTAGGGATTGACCTTTCCCTCATAACTTTGATTTTGTTAGGATCCACCTTGATAGCTTGATGCGATACATTATGAACCAAGTATTCCACTTATTGAACCCCACATTAGAGGAAATTTTGGTCTAAAAGTGGCCTCCTAAGGAAAAATAATAGTTAAAATAATAAAAAAAGAGTTATGAATTTTGGAGGGAAAAGAAGATTTTATTTTATTTTTTTAATTGTATTTTTGGCTTATCTTCTTATAGGTTTACTCATATTTCAAGTGTAGACACTCGTTAGATGCGAATCAAATTCTGCATCCAATGAGTACCCATCATGCATAAACCCGTTTTTTTAATATATCTACAATTTTTATCAATGTGGGTCTTCTCAAAAGTATGCATGATGGGTACTCGTTAGATGTAGAATTTAATTCTGCATCTAATGAGTGTCTACACTTGAAATTTGAGTAAACCTATAAGGAGATAAGTAAAAAATACAATTAAAAAAAATCAATTTTTATTTATTTATTTATTTTTCCCTCTAAAATATGTACATGTACCTCTTTTAATATTTAAATGATTTTGATTGGTTTACTTATTATTACATGGAAATTATGTGAAAATTTCATGGGCACTTTTAGGCTAAAATTTCCTCTAATGAAGGCATACTTGGAAGGATTTGCATATAGTTCTTACTCTTCCAATAATGTTAAGACCCTGTCAACATGTTGTTCCCAATATTTGGTGTAGATTAATATGTTATGAAAAAGTATAACACAAATTTTTTAAGGAATGGTTTGAAAATATAATTCATCAAGATTTGAAATGTTGAAGGTGCTTTTTTATGTCCAACTGGCATAACCAAAAACTCATAATGACCTTCATGTGTTCTAAAGGATGTTTGGGGAATGTATTCTTGCCTTATTCTTATTTGATGATATCCAAAAAAGATGTCCAACTTAGTAAATAAATTTGCTCCATGCAATTTGTCTAGTAAATCATCAATGACAAGAATAGGAAACTTATCTTTGATGGTCATTTTGTTGGGTTGTTTATAATCTTGACACACGCAATGAACCATACTTTTTGATAACCATCATCACTAGCGAAGAAAAAGGGCTTTAGCTAGGTTGAATGATGCCAACCTCTTACATTTCTTGAACCATACACTTAATATCACTCTTTTGCGCATGTGGATACCTATAAGGCATAATGTTAGGTGGTACACTCTTAGGTTGTAAATGAATAGCATGGCCATGATCTTGGTCAGGTGGAACATCCATAAGAATCTCTCCAAATACATTAGAATGGTTGTTGATAACTTTTTGGAGATCCATTGGAGTAAAGGATATAGATGTTTGAAAATCTAATGAACATAATTGTGCAATTACACCTTGGTATCCATTTTTTAGCAATTTTTTCATGTTATTAGAGATGATCATTTTACTGGGTTTCCTTGGATACCTCTAAAGCGCAGTTTCCTTTCCTTTTGAGGAAAATATTATGGAAAGTTATTGAAAATTAAGGCCTATTGTTCCCAATGATTGTAACCATTGGACTCCTAATACAACATCCACACCACCCATTTGGATTGCAATAATTGGACTATCCAAAAATACCTCTCCCACATTCAACTTAATAACATGACACTTTCTTAAACATTTATGGTACCTCCATCTACATTCATTAATTGAAATTATGGTGCTAGATACACCAAACAATTAAGAAGTTTTATCAATTTTTAATTGTTGAAATTATGGGTACCTTGAATCAATCAATATTTTTTCCTTTTTCCTTTGATATATCTGTCTATCTTGAGGGTTTGTGGAGTATTGATGTCGACCAATGTATGAAAATAGATTGGAGTAGTATCTTATCACTTTGTATGTTATGGTGGTTCCACTTCTTAAGGCTTATTCATCTTCATACTTTATGTAGACTAATTTATTCTTATTGCATTTATGCCCTTTATTGTACTTGTTATCACAGTTGAAACATAGTCCCTTTGCTCTTCTTTCATCCATTTGTTGAGGAGTCAACCTTATCGGTTTAGGAGGAATATACTTTTTATCTATAGTTATTAGTGACCAATATTCTATTGTCCATATTTTTACTTTCAACTTTCCATACCAAACTAAAAGCATGTTGTAGAGATTTGGGTTCAAAGACACACACCTCATGTTGGGTGCTCTTCTTAAACTCAAAGACCCCTCCAAGACCAAGTCAATCGAGGCTTATTCTCACAAAGTCAAACTTAAATCCTCCTTGTATTGATAATGTTGAAATTTCTCCTTGTCAAGATTCAGACCTATAATTCTGAAATTTCAGCCTTTTGCAATTTTTGGCGTCACTATAACTTTTTGCAATCTTACACGTGTAAGTTGATGAAGGCAGAATTAAGTGGTTTCCCTCTGCTTGTCTTGTACTCTTCTCCTTATGAATTCAACTAGCAAAAGTAATCTTGTCTTAGGCAATATCTCGTATCTTTCAAGGTTTGCAATACCTTATTGCATAAACACTAGTTGTAGTCACACATGTGAGATGAATGGCCCAAAAAATATTCTTCAAGAATTCAATATTTTCCTTCCTTTTCTGCGCTACTCAAGAGGCTTCTTTTCTTCCTTATTCACACTTCTTATCTTGTCATAAATGTTTGTTTGATTCACACTTGAATAAGGGAGAGTCCTCCTATATATAGGCTCCTTACCCATGCTAGTAGGTTGACTTGACATTGTTCATAGGCCTAAATGTCCTCTTGATAGGCCGACTTGCTTCTTTTGGAGGCTGATTTGATTAAAGTGCATAGGCAAGGTCTTGGAGGGTATTTTGATTTTATCTTTGAATCAAATAATTTTCTTTACAATATGCAACATGCCCAAGAAGTGTCATTCATACATGATAATGGCTCTTATGACTTGTAAACTTAATGACAATCCCTAGAAGCTCTCAATGGGAGCTTGACCTATAAAAGAAATTTCCTTGAGCATGAAACCCAAGCCTTAAGAAAAACAATGATAAATTTATTTTTTCTCATTACATGAAATACATGAAATCATGATTATATATGTCATTATGAAGACCAAACTTAGTTACATATTTCAAAATGTTGGTCTTGTTCTAAAAACATGGATGCAATATTTACCTTTTGAAAGATTGCCACTCGGTGTAGATCAAAGTATTGCTCAATCTAAATATATCCCTATTATAGTATCATTATCTCATATTGATATTTCGAATGTAGTAGTTCCTTGGTGCTAACTTGAAGCCTTGATGATATTGGATAAAAAATTCATGATTATGGTTATGTGATTCAATATTTGTGCTCTCCAATTGTGGTAATTTTTTTCCATAGATGATTGAGTTCCAACACAATGGTTATCCTTATTTCATGATTGCCTTAGATCTGAATATTCTTTTTAGGAAGCATCTCCAAGAGAACCTTTTCCACGGAACTCATTTTGTTTTTTTTCCATTTTATCCATAATTTCTCTTTTTTCTTCTTCTTGAGAACTTGATAAATCCATCTTTTTCAACATAATACCATCCATTTCGTTAACTTTCTTCTCTAATTTGGACAACCTAAATTATAAGTCTTCACTTTCTTCATTAGAACGAAATGAGCCTTCAAGAGATTTAATTGGTGTACTAGCTTTTTTCGGAGGTAAGCTGGAAAGTGATAATAATACTCCTCTTTCTAGCCACTAAAACAATTTTATTTTCTAATAACAAGCTAGGTCACTTGTAAGTTACATACCATTAAAACATTAGTTTGGAGAATATCAGAATGGATAAAGTTTTTCTTGATATCCCTCTGAGATTTTAGACCTTTGGTTTGTAATAATATGATATATCTTCTCTACAATTCTACTAGTTTGACCAAAATTTGATGTTCCAGGTGAAAGTTACGGTAACTTTCCCAAAACTATCTGACTTTTGGCTTCTTCCCATGAGAAAACTTGTATAGTATGCCACATGTCCAATTATTAAAATATTATTATGAAAATTATGGTTGAGGTACTTCTGCATGTGTCCTAAGATCCTTGAATATTTAATAGTCTGAAACCTCCCATAAAAGAAGTTACAGAGAAAATATTGGGCTAGCCTATTTGAAATTGTTTTTAGGGTTCTTCATGAACCCTAACTTCCAAAGAGTATATCTCCCAAAGTACAACAAAACAAAATATGGAATTTGAGCCAGATGTTTCCTAAGATTTTTCCTCAACATTGTCCAAATATTTTCATCTGAAACCTTCACTGAAAAGAGTTATAGTGAAAATTCCAATATGACCTATTTGAAGTAACAAAACCTTTGGATGATGAGATACGGTATCAAATGTTAAGAATCCAGTGCCTTAAAAATTATAAGAAACCAATAAATATAGTCCCCATTGAGGGAGAAACCTCTTTTTACAATGAATACAATGTAGAAGATAAGGCTAGGTGTCCTTAGTATATATATATATATATATATATAGGAGATAAATGATACAATTATAATAAAATGAGATCAAGAGAGCTTCTAGACTACATAAAAATATAAATTAGAAATGTAATCACTCAATATTAGGGCTTAATAGGGGATTTTATGGTTAACATGGGGCTTATATAGGGCTTAACAAAAAGAACCATTGCCATTAAAATGATAATACATCCTTATTGAAAATTTTCAAACCATAGTAACTAGATTCTGCATTTAAAGAGTAATTTAAATTCTAGGTTACTTTAAAACAAAACTTTATCAAAACAACTACCTTCAATTACACTAATAAAAAATCACATGCCACCGCAAATACTAACAAGGAATACATAAACATTAGGGGAATTTTGAGGTCTAAAATGGGCCTTCTAAGAAAAATGTACAACCAAAATAAACTTTATAAGAACCAATAGGATTCAAGATGATGATGTCAACCATGGGGGATGATTCACCATTTTTGGAGTAAAAAAGTAAAAAAATAAAAAAATAAAAAAAATAGTAAAATAAAATTTTCAACTCGTAGTTTCAACTTATCTCCCTAAGGATTTACTCAAATTTCGAGTGAGAGTACTCGTTGGATGCAAATTTTAATTCCTCAGCTAAGGAGTACCCATGTTGCATACTTTCGATGGATCCTGCTACAAAAAAAATTCTAAATACATGAAAAAACGTGATTGCAATCACATTTTTCATGTATTTCTCATTTTTCATGTAGTAGGGTCCATCTAAAGTATGCAACATGGGTATTCTTTCGAAGAGGAATCAAATTTTGCATCCAACGAGTGTTTTCACTCAAAATTTGAGTAAACCCATAGGGAGACAAGGTTAAAATACGAGTTGAAAAAATAGTTTTTTTCTTTTTTTTTTTTCCCTCTAAAATTTGATGATGTAATCTAATCTTATTTTATTATTTCCACTATTATTTTATAATTTCCTTAGGAGGCCCATTTTAGACCTCAAAATTCCCCTAATGAAACTAAAATCTCAAATTTGGATCATTGTTTTATTAAGTATGGAAAAACAATAAAATCATTGCTTAATCTCAAAACTCACCCTCTCTAACCAACCTAGTGGAAGATATTTTCATTCCTTTAACAAAATAGAAGGAGTTGGGTTTAAAATGAATTCCCTCCACCCATATAGTATGCATAGTCTAGAAGATTAAGCCATATCCTGAATTCTAATCCTAGCACATGGAAGTGCTCCTAAAGCTACATGATAGAGTGTGGGTAGATTAGAATGCTCAACTAGGAGTAGGTAGGGAAGAAGCGGATGCTATAGATTTTCCTTACTCTGACTACGTCATCTAATTTCTTGCGCCTATTTCTAAAATTAGAAAAACCAAATCTATATTTAGAAAACTAATTGAAATAGAAATTGAACTGAATATATAAATTACTAAATCTATAATATAAATTCTATTTATGGAAAATAATTTAAGGTTGGTGCATGCATGCTAGAGTTATGTATGTACCCTCCTCATGAGTCTCTCCTACATAAATGTTATGTGAATATTTTATTCCACTAGTGTTGTGCCCTCCTACTTATTATCCTCATTTATGGATGCATAAAAGAACTAAGGATAATTTTTTAGGTTGCCCTTAATGCTAGAGAACTTATCTAAGCTATTCTAGGTAGATTCAATTACTCCAGTTTAGTTAGGAGATTATCACTTAACAACCACAACCTCTCCTTCAAAATCTAAAGTGTCCCCTATGTTAGAGTCTTAGTCAAGATATTCATGACTTGTTGATATGACTAAACATACTATAAAGCCACTACTCCTTTTTGAACCCTATCCCAGAGAAAGTGGTACCCATTATTACTGTTCTTGGCGTTATCATGGAAAATTGGATTCTTAAAAGAGTGCTAAAATGTTTGTTGTCATAGGACACCACAACATTCTCCAACATCTTGCATGTGAGTATTGTTATCAACTTGCAAAGCTAGCTAGACTGACAATGGGTAATAGTAATTTCCATGCATTCTACCTTTGCTAGACTCAAGTCCACTAACTCCTACTTCTTATTGAACCAATATTAACCTTGAACCCAAACATAAATAACAACTTGAAGTACTCTTCATGTCACTGCATCCCCTACTTAGTGAAAATAAAATAACCCATGAAATATTATCTCACAATTTCTCACATACTATAAACCATAATGTGTAATTTCGCCCTTCAAGAAACAAAAAACATGTTTTGCATCTCCCTAATGAATTTTTGTATTAGCTCAACCATACACCAACTCAAGGTGAATACAAAAATACATATTATAATCTTAATATTCACTACATACATACAAAATCCAACCAATATTTGGTGCCATGAGAGTAGCGAAGGGTTTTTAGTTCATCCCTTGAATTCTCTTAAGAATATCAACTACATACTCACCTGGTCTAAGGAACACCTCTCATAGTGCATTGATGAAATTTCATTCATGTTGAACTCTCATGCCAACTCTACCTTACACCCTATGATGATCTTATTATAAGTTTGTATGAGCAGTAGGTAAATTATGCATAGGAACAAAACAAACATATAAAATAAAATTAAAAATAAAGATTAATATTTACAAAAGTTTTAGTTAGTCCCAAAACTAGCAAGTGCTCATTGATCATGGAGTACCAAGCACACGGATCCTGATTAACTGATAAAGAGATTTATTCAACTTACACACATGGGTATCTCATCCATTCTATTGAAAATAGTATTTGTAATCTTAAGCTGATCCTATGCTACTGGTTTGGTTTCCCGAGGAGCAAGCCAGTAACAAAAAAACTATTTCTTGTAATGCTTCTTCTCGATAATGAAATGTCGAACTGCAAACAAAAAAACATTAACTATTATGAAATACATTAATTTAAATTTTTTTGATTTAAGATATTAACTACTTGAATTGTTAAATGTGTCCATACCATGATGTATGTGTACCAGAGAAGCTAATAGTCCTATGTGTGGAGTCTATCTCATGGTTTATATATATATGCACAATGTTGTTGGGAGTGAAGTTGTTGAGAAATATGGATATGAACTCTAGGCCTATGGGCTAGAACACTTATAAGTTAAAGGCTCCCTATCTCATTTAATACCAACAATGTGATCTGCTACATAGAGAGGAGTTAAACTATGAGTGTGTTGATTAGGGCTATTTACTTACACTTATGAGATTATGCATTGCTTTCCTTCTTGTCATAACATTTCACCAGACTACAACTAGATCCAAGGAAGGCTTAATACAACCTTGAAGAACCCTGGAGTTCATAAGTTTGTGCATGACCTACGTAGACCTGTATTTTAGCCAGGAAAGGCTTTGAATTAAATTATACATATGAACCTTTGTTTTGGTGAAGTTGGGGAACATAGGACATGAATATTCTCGTTGCTTGATGTAAATTTTCACATTGCACCATGCCTCCATTGCTAAGTGTTATGCCTTAATCACTTTTGGGAATGCGCGTTGTTGACTAAGGGTGCGAAAAAATAATTCTTCATTACTTGCCATGAACATTTGCATCATGCCACACCTCCTACGGAAAATGGTGCCTAATGATATAAACATTGTTGACAAAAGGCATAGGATGAAGTTTTTTCTATCACTTATCATGAAGTTTATCATTGTGCCATGCTCATGTGGCGGAGGCCTGGACATGGCGTTATAGTGCTGTGGCATGGAGGCGGGACACCAATATCTCCATCTAGGGGAAACAAAATAGTGAATATGGAAATTAACGATGGGATTCATGCCATGGGAATCATACCCATTATAATGTGAAATGTCAAAATTTTATGAAGGGTCTAGCCTTGTAGGACCCTGTTGTGCTATTTAACAACCCCCCATTTATTGGTATAATAGATAATATTCTATTAATAAATAGGGACCCATGATAAAATACTTGAAAAAGAAATTTAGCACTTCGACACTTTATTTTAAGTTTTTTGGAATAAAGCAAGATATCGAATCAAAACCTTTGAAAGGTAGAAATCCTCGCCTTTTCGCATATCACTAGACGAAGTGTGTCAAAATCCTTATTAACAAGCAAAATTCGCGAAAAGCAATCAAAAGAATCACCGCGCTTAACTTAAATATCATTAGGCTTTTTATTTTAAAATAAGACCTAAGGCATTTCCTATTAAAATAAAGCCCGTATCACATATCGTCATTCACAAAGGGCGCACTCTCACAAAGCATGGTGAAAATTACAAAATGCGATACTGCGATGAGATAGTCTACCATATCGCATCACATCAGAACACTTAAGAAATGTTTGAAATCTTACGAACTGCGCGATGTTGAGAAATGCAATAAAAGCTGGGACCCGATAGAACCAAATATCATAAAATGATGATTAAAGTCTACCACATGATGAAAAACTATTTATAAGGTAAATATATTTAAATAATAAAGAACACACCACTTATCCCGCATCTCACATCCCGCATGAACTTAAGAAACTTTAAAAAAGCACAAAATCAAACATGCGAAATGTGATTTGCGACATTGCATCACAATCGCAAAATCAACATTCTCACAACTTAAGTCTACCACCTTCAAAGCAATCCTTCTCGTTTTGTGATGCGATACATTAATGAGCAATAAAAGCAGCGTTAAGGGATGATTAGTGGCTATTTAATATAGAATAATGGCATTTATGGTAAAAAGTGGCTCGACGAGATGCAATATCTTTTCATCTACATTTGGTTAAAACTCCTTTCTTGTCACCTTTTCGGGTTATCTGTATCATTCATTCTCATTTTCATTCTTACTTGTGTTTATCCAATAACTTCTATTTTTCTCCATTTCAGGAAAAATCTACAGGGAGCATTGTTGGAAACAATGGGAAAGAAGGGAAAGGTAGCTGCATCTGAGAAATTAGAAATGATTCCTCTTTTCTTCGATACTACGTGTAGCAGAGATGGAGGAACTACAACATGGGAGGCTATGTACAAATTATTAAAAAAAGAGCACCCAAGGCCACAACAGATTCCCAAGAGTCATCTGATGCCTCCTATTTCGAGACGACATACTCTTTCCTATACTGCATAGCTGCACGACCAAAGATAATCCCATATACTGACATGGTCAAGTGGGTAATTGAAGAAGCAGACATTATAGACCAAACATTCAAGAATCACATGCAAGAGGTCGTGGGGTCTTTTGCAACAGACAACCTACAAATCAGGTACCAGTTAACAGAGCCGCAAAAGTTCTATAATAAACAGTTCCTTGAGAAATTTGCTAAGGAGAATGAAGACCCAACAGACGTCACCCAAACCTGGACAACAAACAAAGGAAAGCTAAAATGGGATAAAACAGGTATGTACTCTATGACATCCATTTCTCCCCCTTCAGGTTTGCAGTAGCAATGCTATGTAGATTGTTCGGTAAACCCGACAGCACCAAGTTTTCCCCGGAATGGCTCCCATTAATAGATGCAACCATAAACGAAATGATAATAAACAAGGCTCAAATTTTGTCAGATAATTTAGCAAAGGCCTATTGAGATTGCAACAAGATGATGGAGCTTAGTGAAAAGAGCCACCTTCACTAAGTAGGCCCGCAGGCTATTTTTGGCGCAAGTCTATTTTTAGACTATGTCTATTTTTAGACATATGGATCATGTCTATGGATTGCAGGTTGCTGTTTATGGATGATTGATCAAGTTGGAAAAAATAGATGGACTTCTATTTTTAGACCACAGCGGAGTGACTGCTCAGTCTAAATATAGAACAGTCAAATATTATTAGCTCATAATAATATTTAGACTATAAACTTTGTCTTATTCTCTTGGAGCACTTCAGGATGAGCTACGGATGTGGTACATGCAGATCCCAGAAGGAAATACGTGGTTAGCTATGGGATGACTAATATTTGCATGCAGGACTTCAGTTAGAACTCAAGTGAGTTGAGTTTAGTGGACTGGAGGTGCAGTTGATGGAGTTGTGTTCAGTTTAGCTTTGTTAAACTGGTTGTAATTAGTCTAACTGGCGAATAGACTAGAGATGAGTTGGGTGAATTAGTTATTAATTAATTCACAAGTTATTAACTCATAATACAACTAATGAATACATCAGTTAACTCAGTTGCATGTCAGTGCATGTCAGTTCAGCAGGGACAGGTGTTAGAGAATCAGATTGCTATCAGTTGTGACTATAGTTGTGCACCAGATCTTGCACAAATCAGGGGATTGAGTATGCCAATGAGTTTGCACGTATTGTAGCTTGT
>APFE030029743.1:8581-21629 GCA_000404065.3 Pinus taeda
GAGTATAGACATATGTAAACACAGTATGGGCGCATCCATCTGTTTATGAATAGTCCACTGTATAATGAATAACAAAATTCCTCATAGCCTGGATGGTAGAAACTAGATCTAGGGTCTTGATTTCTGCTTCCTGAACTAGTACGATTCTATCCATGTGAATGAATGTGTCGAAGTCAAACATGGTAGGAACCAGTTGATTACCAGTCAATGATGTGAACTGTTAACAAGTGTGAGAGAAACCACCAGTAATGTCAATGGCTCTCAAAGTACTCAGTACAATCCATGAAATGTGAATAAATTAGCTGATGTCGAACATGTCATAGAATCCTTTGATCGAAGCTTAATAATGCAACCTATCATCGAAGGCGAGAAATCTGCCATTAGGGCATTAAGATTTCAAGGTACTAAGGATTTCTAGATCATCTTTATAGATAGTGACCTGAAGTCGACAGAAAGCGATCTGTCATAGGCAAGCCCACAACACAAAATCATAGATCATTTTTTGAAGAAATATATTGGCAAGGACTAAGTCAGGGATGGTCAAAATGGATGACAAATTTTTGCAGATGAATGGTTTATTTGAAATTACCTCTTGAACACATAATGACACTGTAGATGGTTTGGTGACAATTGACCCAATGCTAATACCCATAAACTGGCTAAAGACTTTCAATATGGTTTTATTAACTATTAGGCAAAGGATTTCCCAACCCAGATGAACAAAAAGTGTCGTGTTCAAGAGTGGTTAGCTACTTTTCTAAAACACAAAGTGCAACAAATGAGTTCATTTTTCTCTCTTTTCCCCCACCATTTCTGGAAAGTACCTCTTTATTTTTGACAAGCTTGAAGAGGATAACATTTTCTTGTTTATAAGATCATCCTTCGGATGAGTCCAACTTAGTTTAAAATTTGAACCCTAAGAAGGAGTTGTTTGTTCCTATTTAAAATTGAAAAGGTCCTTTACTGCTAAATTTTAACAAGTCCAGTATAGGAAAAACTCAGTGTTTTTCAATTTTAGTGAGTCAACAGAAAAACTTAAGAAAACTCCGTGGGTGTCCTTTTTCATAAATTTTTGTCCCTCAAGCCCGAAAAAGCATAAAACAATACTTAAGAGAACCACTTGACCATTACGATCAAGGAGTAATTTTCATAATTAGTGGCTACAATCCAAAAAAGTAAAAAAGTGATTGAAGAAACGTCATTTTATAACCAATATCGAACTCGAAACGACAGAATTCCAACAATCTTTTTATGTTTATACGGTCAAAAAAGAGTTATAAGTGGACCACCCTTTTAATTCCATTTAATGAGTTAAAAAGGGGAAAAACTAGACAATCTTTTCATATCTTACAAGTCAGAAAAGAGCTTAAAGAGGACTCCAATGTTTCACTTTTTTTGTAAATTTTGTAAATATTCCGAAAAAGTGAGAAAAGTATTCTCTTTGTTGAAAATGATCAATTTTCCCCGAAAAATCCAATATTCTGCACAAAAACTCAAAACATTACTCATACATGTTTAAGATAAATAAAAATGTATCAAAAAGTTACCTTTTTAAAGTGAAAAATAAATAAATTAAAAATTCATTTATTAAAAAAATCTTATAAAAAGGGATTTTGTAAATTCATTTTTACCATTTTGATTTCAAAGTGAGAAGTGAGAGCTTTTGGGTAAGAAACTTCCTGTGAATATTGCAGAAAATCCATTTGTTGGAATTGAAAACGCCAGCTCCAAGTAATACACATCATCTTATCTTGCATTTCAACTCTTTACATTTCATTTTTAGGCTTTCATTTTGATTTTTAAAGGAGATTTGAGTTTAGAAAATCACTCGCGAGGGTCTGCAGGTACAACACGTGGACCCTGTAGACCCCAACTTTTTTCTACAAAGAAAAAAGTTGTGGGTCCACACCTATTGATTACAACACGTGCGGACCTACGCACTATCTGTAACTAGCGGGTGCAAACCCCGCAAAATGGATTTTAAAAATTCAATTTTCTCCATTTCTGCCCAAAAAATTTCGAACTAAAGTGTTCTAATATGTCTTTTTTTGCATTGTAAGGCATACAAAATGCTTATTTGGCGTGAACGCGAGCATAAGGATGTGGATCTCTCTGCAATAAATCATCCACCCACATTGGATGCATTGAGAGTGTTAGCACCTAAATCCACCTCAGGCTGAAGGAAGGCAAAATTCAGGGTAACCACAAACCACGCTCAGTCTGGTAGCTAGCCCTACTAGAACAGGAGAGGGCTCCCTCCGAGTCACACTCAGTGAATAAGTAAATGAAAATGGCCTGAGATGACTTACAATGAACTATTTGTCTTAGGCTAGTAAGTGGAAATAAAAATAATGAATGATTTTGTGAATGATTGTGTTTCTGGGATGTTATGGGACCGCTCGACTTCAATGAACAGAGAACTAAAAATGAAGGCACAGATTATTTCGTGAGGCAAGGTAGGCTGGAAGCATAGCAATTTAGTTTTGAAATATGGCGAGATGGAAAGATTGATTAAGAAGTTGAAAATGGCATGGGTGACATGAATCCTTTTCAACAGAAGAATGAAACATTGCACATGAAATTTTCCCATAGGTAGAGCAACAGAATTGAATTCTACTTGATCTCACTCGAAAAATTTCACTAGAAATGAATATGAAATGAACTATGAAACATAACAAGATACATATGAAACATAAGAGGCACATTTGCTACAATCAAAACCACATGAATCTCATGAATCAGAGTTGTTGCCTTTCACTAATTCTCTATGAAAATATACAATGCAGAAACAAAGTTTCTTTCCCACAGTCTAACAGAAGTTACAAGACAACCAACCAACTTGCTTGCAAATGGTTTGCATACAATATATAGAATGTGCTATGAAGAGATAGAACGACCAAGAGTCACCAAATGAAGGGTGGAGAGCCAAGCATCAGCTACAATGTAGTGTTACAAACATGACAAATGGCTTGGGTGACCCTTTGCCTTGTTTTGGCACTTGTATAACTGACCATATGGAGTGAAAATATTTATAAAACCGTCGTGCTCCTCCTCCTGTGCGTTGCGCTCTTTTCTAGGTGACTTTTGGATGCCTTCGCGATGTCCAAATTGAGCGCCAGATAGCTAGTCGGAAATCCTATTATGTTTAATTTCCAACCCCACCAGAATTTTCTGATTTGGGGTTCATTTTCCCTACCAAACATTAAATCACCCAAGACTGGTCAAATTGTTCCAGATGAGGCTGCCTCAAGGTAGAGTGTTGTTTCTGGTGAGTTTTGAATGTGTTTATCAACCCAAAATTGAGCTCAAGATAGCCCATTAGAAAGCTATTCATGTCTACCTTCCAACCCAACTAGAATTGTTTGAGTTGGAGATCAGTTTCTCTATCAAAAATCAAATCTCCCAAGACTGGTCAAATTGTACCAAATGAGGCTACCTGAAGGCAGAGTGCTGTTACAATCAACTTTTGAATGCCTTCCTCAACTCCAAATTGAGCATGATAGCTCATTGGAAATATATTTGTGTCTAGTTACCGTTTGAATTATCAAGAAGGTAATTTGGCCAACATAGCTAGGAGAAAACTTTATTTTCCCTAGGTCGTTCCAGAGGTGCATCAATTCTCCCAAGACAATTGTATTTCTGACATTTCTTTAGAACAATGACACACGTGTAAAAGGTGAAGGAGGTTTTTCTTCCCTGGTCTGTTGTCGACAAAAATGTCTCTTAGTTTTCTCAAATTCATCTTAGATTTCTCAGAAACCTCATTTGAGTGAAACATATCCCGATGTGTGGAACAAGGGATTTGCCGGAATGAAGGGGATAGGGAGCTTCTAAATTCTTGAAGAAATTTTGGGAAGTGTGGAGGGATGTTAGGAAGTAAGGGAAAGTGGAATCTTAGAAATTGAGTTAGGGGAAGGGGTCCAAAAAGGAAAAACACAAGCCCAACCATAGAAAATTGCCCAGTTGTGGCAAGAAACTAGGGTTTATGCGAAAATGAGGAATTTGGGGGATCTCAGTGATGGGAAGTGTTTGATAAGGTATTTTAGGGATAAGGGAGGGTGTATGAACATCAGGAAACAAGTTTTCTGATGATTTGACCATCCAAGAGAAATTAGCTTCAAAACCCTAGGAGAGGGAAATGAACCTTGCCATAGGCGCAACTGAAACATGAAAAAAGTGTTAAATGAGCCAATGGAACTTGACATGATGATGAAAAACCTCTGAATAATGGTAGACTCAGCTGATTGGTGACATGGAACATCATTTGGACAATTTTAACAAGGGTAAAATACAACCCCAGACCTAATGCCTAGTGACCAAATTTTATTTGAAGACTCACTAAAATGATAAAATTTGACTTTGACACCTTAAAATCACTTGTGTAAGAGCATGTTTGATCACTGGAAGAAGGCTGCAAAGACTGACACTAACATTGGCTCCAATGGGGGATGGTAGCTCCTTGGAGGTGCCAAGAAAAACAGATATCTGGAAGAGCTAGACAGTGCCTTTTGTCCATTGGGCTATGGAGTCCATTATTCCGACAAACCAACATGACTCAATTTATTGACATGAAACTTGACTCAAACTGATTCAATGCAAACTGACATGACTAAAAAAGATTGACTGAACTTAAACTTAAAGCTTGGTGGTAGTACATGACCACCTTTATTTCTTACAAGACTATATGTCATCAAACTATATCAAACTGCCAATGTAACCAATCAAGAAGATGGCTTCTTGACTGATTCTTTCAATCAGATCTTCTGGTCACCAATTTATATTGGTAACTAGGCCTCCCAAAACATAATTGTCCATGATCTCCTTCATCACTGAATACTGCAACAATGAGCTTCATTGCTGACTGTAACAAATTTTCCATTGGATCATGAAAAACATGAAGATTTACCTCATGTTGAAGAAACAAGATGTCTTTCTCTTTTGATTCTGATCTTCCTTCATAAGTAAGAGTAGTTCCATGGTCTTCCAACAATTCTGAACAAGTATATGAGTTGATTCCCTCTTCCAAAAGCATTTCAAGACATGAGACATATGAAGAAGAATTTGAATGGCACTTTTGATTTTTCTGGTCTTCTACGGTCTGAATATATTTTTGATCATTTTGACATGATATGACAACCATATTCTCATTACATTCATCACATTCATCAATAATGAGAAAAGAAACTTTGGATGATTCTTGAAACCCAACATTAACACTTTTATCATCTACCATAAATTCATCCAAAGAAAGCTTTTCACTTACTTGAACAAAGTTCTCATCTTGCTGTCCATGAGCTGATTGGATTACCTCTTCATGAAGGCTTTGTTCTAATGACATGAGAACATTTGGACCCAAAACTTTCTCTTCTTCTATGGACGAATCTGAAATGACACTTTTTCTTTCATCACATTCAGCCATAAGGAATTCTTCATTATGCTGGTCTAGTTCATGTAATTCATGCAAAATTATTTCATTTTCCACCGTACTACAATCTTGATCATGTTGCAAATTTTCATTAACATCTGCATAATATTTTTCAAAGCTCTCCATAAAACCATAAGCATGCTTGAAACAATCATGAACTAGATTCAATGATGGATAAGAGTCTTTATATCTTTCAATGAACAGGTCATGAAAATCCTTTAGACAGTAAATACAAGCAGCAGCCAAATTTTCATACCAAGATTGGGCTTCACCTCCTAGAGTGGCCATGAATATGCTCATTAAGAAATCTTCAGGAAAATCAACTTTCAACTTGCAAATATGCATGTGAAATTGAACAAGATGTAAAGCAACGTCCTTCTTACCATCATCTTTAAACATAGGCAGATTCTTTGACCAATCTACGTTCATAATTTTACTTGGGAAGCCTGGAATGTGATCTCGTCTCATGGGAGCATATCTTCTTACGTATCTTTTAAGATATCTCAAATTTGTTGAAATCAAGGCAGTGGAGTCATCATGAAGCACCTGATTGCTATATTTTTCAGTGCAAAGAGTCGCCAGGTGAATGATTTCAGCCATCTTCTTATGTCTGATCGTTGTTCACCATCAACCATCAGAGTTGAACTTGAGATATCTCCCGGGGCAAGACAATCTTCAAGAAAACCATTTGATCCCCAGTGGAGTCACCATTATGTTAGCACCTAAATCCACCTCAGGCTGAAGGAAGGAAAAATTCAATGTAACCAAAAACCACGCTTAGTCTGGTAGCTAGCCCTACCAGAACAGGAGAGGGCTCTCTCTGAGTCACACTCAGTGAATAAGTAAATGAAAATGGCCTGAGATGACTTACAATGAACTATTTGTATTAGGCTAGTAAGTGGAAATGAAAATAATGAATTATTTTGTGAATGACTGTGTTTCTGGGATGTTATGGGACCACTCGACTTCAATGAACAGAGAACTAAAAATGAAGGCACAGATTATTTCGTGAGGCAAGGTAGGCTGAAAGCATAGCAATTTAGTTTTGAAATATGGCGAGATGGAAAGATTTATTAAGAAGTTGAAAAGGGCATGGGAGACATGAATCCTTTTCAATAGAAGAATGAAACACTACACATGAAATTTTCCCACAAGTATAGCAATAGAATTGAATTCTACCTGATCTCACTCGAAAAATTTCATTAGAAATGAATATGAAATGAACTATGAAACATAACAAGATACATATGAAACATAAGAGGCACATTTACTACACTCACAACCACATGAATCTCATGAATCAGAGTTTCTGCCTTTCATTAATTCTCTGTAAAAATATACAATGCAGAAAAAAAGTTTCTTTCCCACAGTCTCCCAGAAGTTACAAGCCAACCAACCAACTTGCTTTGCAAATGGTTTGCATACAATATATAGAATGTGCTATGAAGAGATAGAACGACCAAGGGTCACCAAATGAAGGTGGAGAGATAAGCATTAGCTACAAGTGTAGTGTTACAAACATGACAAATGGCTTGGGTGACCCTTTGCCTTGTTTTTCCACTTGTATAACTGACCATATGGAGTGAAAATATTTATAAAACCGTCGTGCTCCTCCTCCTGTGCATCGAGCTCTTTTCAAGGTAATTTTGGGAGGCGTTCCTGATGTCCAAAGTGAGTGCAGGATAGCTCGTTGGAAAGCCTGTTCTGTCTACTTTCCAACCCCACTAGAATTTTTTGATTGGGAGTTCATTTTCTCTGTCAAAAATCAAATCTCCCAAGACTTGGCAAACTGTGCCAGATGAGGCTGCCTCAAGGCAAAGTGTTGTTTCGGGCAACTTTTGAATGTCTTTCTCAATCCCAAATTGAGATCAAGGTAAATCATTTGAAATATATTTGTGTTTAATTTCCAATCGACCTAGAATTTTTTGATTTGGAGCTCATTTGCTCTATCAAAAATCAAATCTCCCAAGACTGGTCAAACTGTACCAAATGAGGCTTCCTGAAGGCAGAGTGCTATTACAGTCAACTTTTGAATGCCTTCCTCAACTCCAAATTGAGCTCAGTATAGCTCATTGGAAATATATTTTTGTCTAGTTATTGTTTGAATCATCAAGCAAGTCATTTGGCCAACATAGCTGGGAGAAAACTTGATTTTCCCTAGGTCGCTCCAAAGGTGCATCAATTCTCCCAAGACAATTGTATTTCTGATATTTCTTTAGAACAATGAGACCTGTGTAAAAAGTGAAGGAGGTTTTTCTTCCCTGGTTTGTTTTCAACAAACAAATCTCTCTGTTTTCTCAAATGCATCTTAGATTTCTCAGAAACCTCATTTGAGTGAAACATATCCCGATGTGTGGGACAAGGGATTTGCTGAAATGAAGCGGAATGAAGGGGATAGGGAGCTTCTAAATTATTGAGGAAATTTTGGGAAGTGTGGAGGGGTGTTAGGAAGTAAGGAAAGGTGGAATGTCATAAATTGAGTGAGGGGAAGGGGTCCAAAAAGGAAAAGCACAGGCCCAACCATAGAAAACTGCCAAGTTGTGGCAAGAAACTAGGGTTTATGCGAAAATGAGGAATTTGGGGTATCTCAGTGATGGGAAGTGTTTGATAAGGTATTTTAGGGATAGGGGAATGTGTATGAACATCAGGAAACAAGTTTTCTGATGATTTGACCATCCAAGAGAAATTAGCTTCAAAACCCTAGGAGAGGGAAATGAACCTTGCCATAGGCGCAACTGGAACATGAACAAAGTGTGAAATGACCCAATGGAACTTGACGTGATGATGAAAACCCTCTAAATGATGGTAGACTCAGCTTAATAGTGACATGGAACATCATTTGGACAATTTTAACAAGGGTAAAATCCAACCCCAAACCTAATGCCTAGTGACCAAATTTTACTTGAAGACTCACTGAAATGATAAAATTTGACCTTGACACCTTAAAATCACTTGTGTAAGAGCATGTTTGATCACTGGAAGAGGGTTGCAAAGACTGACACTAACATTGGCTCCAATGGGGGATGGTAGCTCCTTGGAGATGCTAAGAACAGTAGATATCTGGAAGAGCTAGACAGTGCCTTTTGTCCATTGGGCTATGGAGTCCATTATTCCGACAAACTAACATGACTTGATTTATTGACTGAAACTTGACTCAAAATGACTCAATGCAAACTGACATGACTAAAAAACTTGACTCAAAACACTACGAACTGAACTTAAAACTTAAAGCTTGGTGGTAGTGCATGACCACCTTTATTTCTTACAAGACTATATATCATCAAATTATATCAGACTGCCAATGTAACCAATCAAGAAAGTGGCTTCTTGAATGATTCTTCCGATCAGATCTTCTGGTCAATAATTGATATTGGTAGTTGGGCATCCAAAAACATAATTTTCCATGATCTCCTTCATCACTGGTTACTGCAATAATGACCTTCACTGCTGACTGTAACAGATTTTCCATTCGATCATGAAAAGCATGAAGATTTACCTCCTGCTGAAGAAACAAGATGTCATTTTCTTTTGATTATGATCTTCCTTCATAATGTACTTCAGAAAAATTATGTTCCTGGTCCTCAAAAAATTCTGAACAAACCGATGAGTGGATTTCCTCTTCAAAGCACACTTCAAAACATGAAACATATGAGGAAGAATCTGAATGGCAATCTTGATTGCTCTGGTCTTCTACAGTCTGAATATATTTTTCTTCATATGATAAAACAACCAGATTATGATGTGCCTCATTAAGTTCATCAATCATGAGAAAAGAAACTTCGAATGGTTCTTGAAACCCAACACTAACATTTTTATCATCTACCATAAATTCATCCAGAGAAATATTTTCACTTACTTGAACAAAGTTCTCATCTTGCTGTCGATGAGCTGATTGGATTACCTCTTCATGAAGGCTTTGTTCTGATGACATGAGAACATTTGGACCCAAAACTTTGTCTTCTTCTATGGACAAATCTGAACCGACCCTTTTTCTTTCATCACTTTCAGTCATATGGACATCTTCAACCTGTTGATCTATAAAGATGTTCACCGAACTGTCATCCTTTTCAAAAGAGGAAGAAGTTTCACCAACACTTTCTTGACCATGTGTGCACTGCAAATCTGCTTTAGCTTGAGCTATAACATGACCGTGCAAGAGTTGATCTATCTCGTCTTTAGACAAAGGAGATAAGACCTTTTGTTTCCTTTTGCTTAAGCAGTGATTGTCTTCAATATTTTCAAGCGAAGGAGTATATAAATTTTCCTCATATTGCTGATCCATTTCATGTAATTCATGTTGAATATCAAGATTCAAATTTCCTTCATTTTTCACCGTACTACAATCTTGATCATGCTGCAAATTTTCATGATCGTCTTTACGCTACTGAAAGGGAATTTCATACAAGGTTTCCATGATCTCATGATCCATAAAATTATCATCCTCATAATATTTTTCAATGCTCTCAATAAAACCATAAGCATGCTTGCAACAATCATGAACTAGATTCAATGATGGATAAGAGTCTTTATATCTTTCAATGAACAGGGCATGAAAATCCTTTAGACAGTAAATACAAACAGCGGGCAAATTTTCATACCAAGATTGGGCTTCACCTTCAAGAGTGGCCATGAATATCTTCATTAAGCAATCTTCAGGAAAATCAACCTTCAACTTGCGAATATGCATGTGAAATCGAACTAGATGTAAAGTAGCATCCTTCTTACCATCATCTTTAAACATAGGCAGATTGTTTGACCAATCTACCTTAGGAATTTTATTTGGAAAGCCTAGAATGTGATCTCGGCTCATGGGAGCGTATCTTCTTGCAATCTGATCCATCTTTAAAAAATCTCAAAGCTACTAATCCGTCTGCAGTGGAGTCACCATGAAGCATTGAATGCTGGTTTCTTCAGTGAATGAAGTCGCTAGGTGAATGATTTCAACCGTCTTCTTATGTCTGATTGTTGTTCACCATCAACCATCAAAGCTGAACTTGAGATATGTCCTGGGGCAAGACAATCTTCAAGCAAACCATTTTCTTCCCCAGTGGAATTGCCACTATATTAGCACCTAAATCTGCCTGAGGCTGAAGGAAGGCAAAATTCAGGGTAACCACAAACCACGCTCATTTTGGTAGCTAGCCCTACTAGAACAGGAGAGGGCTCTCTCTGAGTCACACTCAGTGAATAGATAAATGAAAAGGACTGAGATGACTTTCAAATGAACTATTTATCTTAGGCTAGTAAGTGGAAATAAAAATAAGGAGTGATTTTTATGAATGACTGTGTTTCTGGGATGTTATGGGACCACTGGACCTCAATGAACAGAGAACTTAACATAAAGGCACAGATTATTTCGTGAGGCAAGGTAGGCGGAAAACATAGCAATTTTAATTTTAAGATGTGGTGGAATGGAGAGATTGATTAAGAAGGTGAAAAGGGCATGGACAACATGAATCCTTTTCAACAAGAAGAATGAACACTGTACATGAAATTTTCCCACAGGTAGAGCAATAGAATTGAATTCTACCTGATCTCATTCGAAAAATTTCACCAGAAATGGATACGAAATGAAACTATGGAACATAACAAAGAAATGGAGAGATTGATTAAGGAGGTGAAAAGGGCATGGGCAACATGAATCCTTTTCAACAGAAGAATGAAACACTGCACATGAAATTTTCCCACAGGTAGAGCAATAAAATTGAATTCTACCTAATCTCATTTGAAAAATTTCACTAGAAATGAATATGAAATGAAACTATGAAACATAACAAAATACATATGAAACATAAGAGACACATTTCCTACACTCACAACCACATGAATCCCATGAAACAAAGTCGTTTCCTTTCATTAATTCTCTGTAAGAATATATAGTGCAGAAACAATGTTTCTTTCCCACAGTCTCCCAGAAGTTACAAGCCAACCAACCCTTTGCAAATAACTTGCATACAATATATAAAATGTGTGAGGAAGAGATAGAACGCCCAGGGGTTGAGAAGTTACTCGAATCATTACAAAATGGAGATGGAGAGCCAACCATCAGCTACAGGTGCAGCGCTGCGAATATGACATTTGGCTTTGGCGTGACTGTTTGCCTTCCTTTGCCACTTGGATAGAAGCCAATCTAGAGAAAAAACTCTTTAAATTCCACCTTTGGTGCCAAAAAACCAAAGTGTAGATGACCGGCCCCACTTGGAGAAGTCGCAAACCGAAATTTCGTGAAACGGAAGCAAATTGGCAATTTTGCCTCTGTGCGCCGCGCCATTTTCTTTGTCCATCGTGCTACTTTGGGGATGTACCCAAGTGGGCTTGTTGGAAAGCTTGTCCTATGTACTTGCTAACCCCACTAGAATTTCCAGATTTGGTGCTCATTTACCCCTCGAAATCTTCATTCTCCCAAGACTGCTTTCTGTGTGTCAAAAAAGTGGCAGAGAGGCCATTTTTGGATGTTTTTTTACCTTTAGGAGGCCAGGATCTTGTCAAAATTTCTTGCCTGGACACCAGTAGTCGTATTTTTTGATTCTGAATCCAAGTATGCAAGCTATTCCTTGATTAGAGCCATATAATTTTAGCGTCGCGCCAGTGGCGTGACGCACAAGGAGGAATTTACTGTTTTGTGTCCAAAAAATTTGCCTGTGACCAAAATTTGCCCAAATTTTTTGAAATTTGGGTTGGAGGTTCCATATGAAGTGCTATGTTGTGCCAAGGAAGCCTTAGCCAATATTCAAAGCTGATCTTACTCTTTTGCCTCTTTTGTTGCTTTGCTCAATTTTGCCTTTAGGCTCCTGATTCTTGCTCTGCAGCTCATGTTTCGGGCCTGATAGTGATGAGTCATGCACCTTAACATGTATTTCTCCCTGTTAGCTTTTTCCAACCACTTCTCCAAGTGTAGATTGACCTGATCCAACCAAGACTCACGGTCATTGTTGATCTCTTGCTCCAAGGTAGTGAGCTCGATCCCTCTCTGCTGGACAACTTGTTGGTTTTTGTTATGCTTCTTAACCTGCAAAGTAATACCGAACAGAGAATATGCGAAGAAAAAATACCCAAAACACAGAATATGCGAAGAAAATATACCCAGAACACAGAATAGCAATGATTTTATTACTCAGAGAGAAATGTTCACAGGCCTCTTCGAGGGGGCAACCTCCAATAGAGCAGAGATTGATTACAAAAAAAGACACGATACTCCTCGCAGGGAGTCTCTATCCTTTATATATGACTCATACATGCAATACCACAGGCCAATACCGTGGGTTTTATTAATACCATCTATCTAATACTACCGCCCATTTACCCTTTATCTAATACTACCGCCCATTTGCAACTAACTGTGGTCCCTTCATTAATTACGGGTTAACCACTTACAAATATTAATATGGGCTTTATTGACTCTTGACTATGACGTGATCCCATGACATGAATAAGGGGGTTAGGGTGGGACCCTAACATGCCCTCCCCCTTAAGACTAGCCTTGTCCTCAAGGCTGAAGCTGCGGAAACTGCTGAAGATAGTGGCTGGTTCCCAAGTTGCATCTTCCGGAGAGGTGTCTTTCCATTTGACGAGGACCTCTTTAATCATGCGGCTGCACAGGTGCTTGTCTCATGTGTCTAGAAC
>APFE030029743.1:29432-43905 GCA_000404065.3 Pinus taeda
CTGCATGGACTAGCTCAAGAGGCCTGCTGGCTGATCCTTCCTTCTCAGGGAAGTTAGTTCTGGTTTTCTTCCCAAACTAACATGATTTGCATATGGTGTTGTCTAGAAGACCACGAACTGCCTGGTATTTGCATGCTTTCCTTATTTGTGAAAAGCTTAGATGCCCCAACCTTCGGTGCCATAACTAGTGTTCATCATTCTTGCTCAAATAAAATTGTTGTTCTCCTTCTTCAAATATGTATAGATTATTTGGAGTTCGTCTGCCTTTGAGTACTGTTCTTCCTGTATCAAGATCACGAACACTGCACCCATCTAATCGAAATGTTACCTCAGTTCCATTATCGCACATTTGACTAACACTTAACAGATTATGCCTCAAACCATCAACATACAAAACATTTCCAGCTTTGACATCCTCTTCCAGCTGAGCAATTCCTTTTCCTTTTATGGCTGCTGGAGTATCATTTCCAAAAGAAACTTTCTTTCCCTTTTCTAAAGCAGTATATGATTCAAGTTTTGCTTTATCACCTGTCATATGCTTCGAACATCCACTGTCGATGTACCATTGATTTTCTTGTCCTTCTGCATATAAAGCTATCCCACATCTTTCTGGTTGTGGTTCCTTCATTCTCCATGTTTTGGCACCTGGGGTATGTTCCTTTTGAGTTGTTTTCCAAAACCTGCTCCTGCATTCAGAATCTTCATGACCAAAATTATTACAAATAGAGCATTCAATTTCACTTTCAAGGATAATAAAAGTTGTTATAGGTCCTCTTTGTGATTGCCAGCATACTTCTTTGTTTTTGTGCTTCTCTAGTCATGATTGTCTTATAGGCAACACATTGAGCTACTTTCTGACCAAAGTTATGGCAAGAGAAACATTGGCCATTGAAGAAATTCCTACGACTATCATCCAACCGATTATAGTTTCTACTCCCATCCATTCTTGAAGAAAATTTGGAAGATTTTACCTGTGACTAATTGTAGCTTTTGTTTGTCCTTAAGGTAACATGACCCCGATTTTCTTGATAGTCTTTGTTCGTTCTTGAAGAAGAATGTCCCTGATTTACCTGATGATTTCTATTAGGCCTTTTCTCACTCCTTCTTGCTGCATCAAGATAGTTTTTAGAGGTGGAGGCTTGAGATTCTTCTCCATTATACCCCAGACCTGTCTTGATTAGAGGGGAACGCTGCACACTGATAATCTCATCTAGCGTTTCAGATCCTTTAACAAATTTAAGATTAAGAGCCTTTGTTTTCTCAATTTCTTTTCTAAGGCCAATAATTTCACATTCTAACTTCTCAAGAGATTTTTCTTTCTCATCAAGTTGAGATTGTAGAGAGTCAATGATCACACTACTTTCATCTAAAAATCTTTTGAGTCTAGTAATTTCATCATAAAAACCATCCACATCTATAGCATCCATGTAGTCATCATCTTCAAATGCCATTAAAAGCTTATAGTGCTTACCTCGTTCATCTTCATCGCTATTTGATAGTCCATCACTATCTTCATGAGTGTAGTAGCTTTTCTTATTTGCATTTTGTTTCTTGTTCCATCTAACAGGTTCCTTCCCCTTGCTAATCTTATCTTTGTGAGGACATTTGGCAGCATAATGACCTACTCTTCCACAAGCAAAGCATTTGAATGGTAACTTACCTCGGAAACGACCAGTGCCTCGTTGAAGATTTTTGACAAAATTTGATTCTTCTTCTTCTTCTGATATGTGTTCAGACTCATAGTAGTTTCCTTTGCCAGAAGCCTTGAAGGCAGCTTCTCTCCTGTCTGATGGTCCACCTTTCCTCATTTCATAAGCAGTTAGAATTCCATGCAACTATGACATTTTAAGGTCCTAAATCTTTTCTTTTTCTTCTATAGCAGAAACTTTAGATTCAAACCTAGGGGACAAAGATCTTAGAACATTTTCAACTACAACAACCTCCTTTACTTCTTCACCCAAATTTTTCATAAAATTTACAATCTCATCTACACGAAGAAAATAGTTAGCCACACTTTCATCATTATACATTCTGAGATTTTCTTACTGAATTCTAAGAGTTTGGAGTTTTTCCCTTTTTACCTGTTCATCTCCCCCATACCTCAGAACAATCTTGTCCCATATTTCCTTAGCTGATTTATACTGCATGACTTTGACAAATTCAGATTGTGATAGACATCCCAATAGTGTATTGACCACCTCTGCATTCGTTTCATATTTCTTCTTTTCATCCGGATCTGTGGGAGTTGATGCTGGAAAACTATACCCTGTATCTATGATGTCCCATACTTCAGTACCCAGAGATTGAAGATGGGCAGTAACTCTTACCTTCAAATATATGAAGTTTGTCCCATCAAAAACCGGTGGCCTGATTGATGCTTCCCTCTCGTAGTTGCTCATGATGAAAGATCTTCCTTGAAGAGATCAAGCTTCTTCAGAAGGACCTGCTCTGATACCAATTGTTGGAAATAATACTGAGAGGGGGGGGGGGGGGAATCAGTATTATCAAGGTAATTATTCCCTTTTTAAAAACAACTGATATACGCTACTTCAGTTTAATTAACCTATGAATATACGCGATTATGCAGAAGGAAACCCGCGTATACAAAGTAAGCTTTTACTTTACTTAATCTTTCTGATGATGACTGTTAATCTGTGATGCAGAATCAAATAACAGTAACCAGAGACAGTAAAACAGAGCAGAGAAAAAGTCACACACAAGAACACAAAATATAAGGTGGAAACCCAATGTGGGTGAAAACCACCTGCTGCAATTCGTCTCTATCTTCTTTTCAATTAGAAACTTCTTTTACAATATATTGGTGCAGTCTTTTTACCAGTATGCAGGCTTCAACCTGCAGAGAGCTACAACTCTCTCTCATTTTCCAGCTTCTCCTGGAAGGGAGCTACAACCCCCTTTAGCTCTTGCACTAGCCAAGATACTAGTACGTAGGTGCTGGCCTACAGAAGGCTACAACCTTCTCTTTTCTTCCAGGGACCACGTTTCATCAATTTTCAGACTGGATCCATGGACATCAAACAATCATCAAGAATCAACCAATCTCCTTTTCACAAATTAGATCTGAATCAAGTATATATTCTCCTTACAGTTGTACCCAAAACATAGTACCAAAAACCATACACCAGAAAGCAAAACCCAAAGCATAGCAGAAATAGTCAGAAGTAGCTAGATCACAACTTAGATTATATACGCTATTTCAAAAGCCTGAAACTAGTGTGCATACGCATCTGCGTATGGAACAACCTGCGTATATGCTCCTTTACTTCACTGAAACTGCGTGTATACGCGTCTTTGCCTTACTGAACCTGCATACAGATCTTACGAAGGATAATTCACTCTTTCAACTATTCAATCATTAATTAACCCAGATTACCAGATAGATCAAGCAAGCATCACATCTAGCAGATCAAAATCATACAAAGATACTATCATTCAAGCTTAAAGATTATGACCCATGAATAGAACTTATCCTTCCTTTTGAGCTAAGGTTCCTCCTTCCTTCAGATCCAGATCTGCATCACCACCCAATATACCTGCTCTATCACTTTATCAGATCTTCAATTATAATTCAGATTCGTAATTTGTCACAAGATCTCCTTCCTCTTTTATAGCCTTAAGCCTTCCCCAATACCATGGTCCAAAACCATAACATTCCAATACCATGAACCCAAAACTAGGGATCAACACATTTGACGAGACGCCATGGCCCAAAACATAGGTTCAAGTTCCAAGATCTAACTGCCATGGACCAAAAGAATGATCCCCAACATATACGCGCTTTTGTAATGTATAATCCGCGTGTATACGCGCCTTCGTCTAGATTAATCTGCGTATATTCCTTTTTCTACTTTCTGAGTGACTAAACTGAGATCTGATTCCAAAGAAGGTTTCCATCAAGGAAAACACCTGTGCCATAATGCCAACAGTCTTTTATGCCATAGAAGTCAAGTGTTGCTGCCAGTGAGCATCCATAGCCCTGACATGTTTACTTGTAATTCCCATGCTTCCTCTTTTAATCATCATTTTGATAAGCACATTTGCAAGATTTTAGCTTATGATGTACCTGAGTGAAATAGGTGGTATGGTAATAAAGACTTAAGTTTATAGATATAATACTTTCATAATGTTGACTCCAAAAATCTTTCCTCGTGACTATCAATGAGAGGTTTTATAAAGTGGTGGGATAGGAGGGATCTATTGAGTTAAACTCAAGTCAATTCATTCCTTGAAAAATTGCACTATATCACTTATAAAGAATGTGTGTTCCTCCATGATATTTTTTAAAGAAAGAGGGATTTATGGTTCCATAAAGATATACCTTTAATGATAAATGAGGATCATTGAAATAGACAGAGTAAAGATTTTCATGTATGCCAACCGCTGTTGAGTGAGGAAAAGGCCTTCCACATAAATCTTAGCATAGTCATCAAAATCAAACCAAAACCGAAATCAAAAGGAAAAGAACTCTAAACTAAAGTAGAAAAAGAAATTAGCAATCTATAAAAATGTAAAAATGAAGAAAGTGAAATCGAAAAGAAAAAATCCCTTTTAGAGAACCAACTCCGACAAGTTTTAACTATAAAAAGTGTCTCAACAAATGGATAAAAGAAGAAAATTATATGTGTGTTCATTTTATGTTCAGAATCCAATAAATTTTATCTTGTGGAGTTATAAGTGATTAAGATTCTAAATAACAATGATGAGAGATAATAAGCTAAATGATAAGTCTTTCAATGCTGCAAATTTTCTTGTTTCAAAGCAAGTCTACATAAAAGCATCTCAACCATTTTCTAATAAAAAGAATGCTTAAGAAACAGATTAAAGGTTTTGAAACTCCTCAGTTTAGGTTATTTGATGAGGATCATTACTGCTTATCCCAAAAACTTGAAAACAAGCCAAACAAAGGAGAATTAAATCCAAATCCGATCTCGTAGAGGCGTGAAAAGTTTATGAATAGCTGCAAAGTAGAGTTTTATATTAGGAAAAACTAAAAACAAAATTAAAAATAACAGTAAAAATATGAAAATGAATGAAAGTGGGCATATGAAACTTACCATCAAAGAATTCCATTTAATCTTATCTCAGAGATTTCATTTTCTCCAATAAAAAATAACCTCATGTTTTAATTAGAATTAGAGGCATGCAGAAGTTGAATTTTCTGAACTATTATTGACCCAAAATCATCATTTATTAAATCTAAACTAGGGCAAGTAGTAAACTAGAAGAAAGAAATGTTTCATGTCCAAGGAGTCTGAAGTGAACCAAATCCACATAAACGAGAGTAAATAATTGTTTTTGCAGTGATGATTATTTTCTTAAAAATTCAAATTTCATATTCATTCCATGATTCTCATACAATTTCCAAATTCAAGACCAAATTTTACATATTACATCTCTTTTACATTATTAAAAAAAATCATTGAAGCTTGATCAAATGTCTTTCTATGCCATCAAAGATATTATGTCATATCGAAGGATTTTCATGCCATCGTAGATCAGAGGTATTAAGATATCATAATATTTTCAAAGGAACCCTGAGGTCACAAGAACTTTGAGGTCCGATAAGAATATGTGATTGAAGGATTTAACATATCGGACATTGGAAGGGCTACACATATTGGAGGACTTATGAAAAAAAGTTACGATATTTGCACATTCCGATATCGTATGAGACTATTATTATTTTGGCATATATTATTTTCAGAAGTTTAATTTAGTTTTACTTCAGATATCAGAAGTATAGCTTTTTAAATGAAATTTCCAATAAAAGGAAGCTAAGATTCAATATTGGATAAAACTATAATATCGAAACTGGGATATGATAATAGTTCATGATGACATCTAGGAGATTCTGAGATCAAGGATTTTGAGTAGATAAAATCAAATAGGACTCGTATATCTCAGAGAAATGCCTCAAAAAGTGTTTTGAAACAGTTTTTATATAACATAAGCCTAAGAATATGATATCGGAAAGTCAACAATAGAAAATCAGGATTCCGATAATTACCAAATAGAGGCCTTGAATCAATTCGGAGGAAGAAATGTGATAGAAATGGATGTAAAATGAATAAGCGTAATCGAAAAGTTTTTAACTCAACCGACAAATGTGAGATTTGGAACAAATATAGATAAAATCATGGATATGATCATTTGTTGTAAGAGCTTTGTGCCAATTTTTGTCTATTTGTAGCAAATGTAAGCAATAAAGAGTCTAAGCATTTCATTTCAGTTGCATCGATGAGAGGAAAAATATGATTATTGAATTATATTGACAAATTTAAAAACATGAATTCATGTAGGTCTGCGCACATCAGCGTATCTGATCCAAGTGGCTCATTAAACACCAGTGATTGGGAAAAGGATAAAAATCAAAGTTCTTGAATTGTGCTCAAAATAGTTTCATGTTGAAGATCTCATCGTCGTGATCGTGGTGGTGTGAATGGTTCATAAAACCAAGTCCATAAGCGAAAAATAGGAGCAGTCAAAGTTTAGGGTTGACTTGAGCGACTGGGCAGGCTTAAGGGGGCAATAATTTGGACAAATCCGGCAACCGGATTCAGGCCAACCTGGGCCAGATTATGGGCGAATTTGTGGTCTGTTTAATTTGTCTCCTTCAGTCCATCTTATGATTTTTCAAAAAGGCCCATAGATTTATTATAAACGAAAAATATATATATTATGAGGTGTCGGGCCATGACGCCCGCCACCTCCCTTCCCAACCACACATATTAAAACGAATTTATTTTTGGGTTGGTGGCCATGACCCTATTGAACCCTATGTTCAACCCTAATAAACATTAATAGGTTGGTGGCAATGATCCCGTTGGCGCCCACGCAACCATGTACTATGTTAAGGCGGATGCCCCAATAAAAAGAACATCAAAACATGAAACCAAAAAAAATCACGAAAGGATATTTTTAAGGGTGCCAGCAGTGGTCGAACTTGCCTGGCCCACGTGGCCAGCCCCCAAGCAGGTGGCCCAATAAATATATATAATAAATAATGACCTACATGCTTTTAAAAATCTGACCATGTATTAAAATGGGAGGGGCGGGTTTTGACCACCCGACCACTCCTCAACGAAAATTTTAAATTATCCATTTTGCTAATGGCCCCCTTGTTTAATCCGCCCACCGAAATATATTAAAACCCCTCATTTTCATAGTGCACCCAGCAGACCTTGGGCATGATTTCCGAGACAGGTTTTTAATTAATTTTGCAGGTGGAACCATGAGCAGGAGCAGACGCAGGTGGAACCATGCTTGAGCCCAACTTTCATCTATTGCATGTGTCAATACTCAATGTGTGAGTAGGAATTTTGGTGGTGATCGATGGCACAACATTTGATGGTACGACAGGCCACCAACAGAGCAACCCCTTATTCACGCATCAATGGTACTAAGGTATATACGTTTTTGTTGCCTTATACTTCTTCTTTATGGCTTATGAGATGTGTTACAATTCTCGCTCGATGTGATATGGAATCATCATTATGAGTTTGCATTGTGTTGATGAGATCCTTGCGCTTGATGTTTCGATGCGGGATCTTGTTTGTTGATGTTGATCAGAGCTGTATTTTTATGGATTTATGTTATTTTGAGATCCCCATGTAAGTTGTAAAAGGGATTCTCTGAGTCATTAGATAGGAACATATTGGAGGTTTCCATCCACTTCTGTGTGAGGGCAGTTCCTGTTGTGGAACGTATATTGGGGGTTTCTAGCCACTCTTGCGTGAGGGCATTTCCTATATGATAGTGATAACATAAATATACATCTTCAGCTTTCTTACACATAATGCAAAGACCTAAACCATCTTGACACCAAGGCCTAGAGACGTAGTCCCTCCTGGAAAAACTCCATTATCAGCGGCTTATGTTTTCATGTGTTTATGATTGTCATGTTCCTCTTCTTTATAGCATGCAGGTGTATTCATTTATGTTCTTTTAAGAATGCAATTTAACACATCACATAAGTAAAAGGTCTTGGAAGGTTCCATTGTCACATATGGACCTGGATCAAGTGGTATCAAAGTGGTCTTCCTGTTGATGTGAATTTCTCTTGAACGTGCAACCATGATGGACAAAGATATGTACGAGGTCATGATCAGGTTTTCCAAGAAGGTGGAAATGTTGGATAAAGATTATGAGAAACAAAAAGAAGACAACGCATCGTTTAAAGTGATTCTACAAGAAAAGAAGGAAGAGAAGCACCAGCTGCAGCTTCAATTGCAAACCACGATAGAGGCCCTAGAAGAATTGAAGCATGACGATCAAAGTCTTCAAGAAAAGCATGATACATTAAAGACACTTCTACAGAAGGAGAAGGAGGAGAAGCAAGGGTTGCAGATTTAGCTACAAGCCATGAAAGAGGCCTTGAAGGAACTAAAATGCAACGAAGGTGTAGAGAAACCCTCTTCACCTGTGTCGACATCGACATCTGAGGTAAACAACCATAATTATTCTTCAGTTTCATCTTCAAATGCTTTAATTTTTGTTGGATATGTGGAGATACCCATTGCAGATATAGCCATGAGACTCCTTACTAGGACATTGGGTTATAAAGGAGGAGGTCTTGGTGCTAAAGGCCAAGGCTTGATTCATCCATGGGAGGTTGTACAAAGACCTCATTATGAAGGATTGGGATACAATGAAGGAGAGTGCTCAACGAAGATATAATCTTCCATGATGTTGTTGAAACTATCAAAGAAAGAGGAGGATGGTAACACTTCGCCATCATCTTGTGATAGTGCACATTGCAGGGAGAGAGCTAAGGCAAGCTCTCATCACCATGATTGCGACTAAGCCCACTAGGGAATGTATAACAAGTCTCGATATTACAATCATGTTCGTTTTGATTATCACCATGTTTTGAAGGATAAACATGAGTTGTGGCATAGACATACATGTTCTTTTTGTGGTTTCCATAACCATGTGCTTGCAAGGTGTTGGAAACAAATGGCAACACAAAGGAAGATGAGGCATGAAAGGCCTTTTCCACAGTAGGGGAAGAGGATATATTACAGTCATTGTGACAGAAGTGGCCATCAAAGAGCCATGTGTTCAAGGCTCCATCAAGAGTAGTGCCCTACAAAAAAAAACCATCTATATGACGCAATTAAAAGAGTCGATTAGCATGTAGATCTCCCACAGGGAGATGGTCTATTCACTATGATAAAGAGATGGTTCTCTAAATAGTTTTTCGTTATTTTATTTCTTTTCATGGCTATGCAATTGTAAATAATTTGTCACATTTTCATTGTAAAATTGATGATGTGTTTCCATCACTTGTTTGAGCAACAATGATGTGTGGCGTTATTTTGATAGTTGGGTTATTGTCATTTTCCATTTGATGTAAAATTGACCATTGAGTATGTGTTAGAAACTCGTGGCAAGTATGGGGATGCTTGGATCATTAGTTGGTCATATGCATGTAAATTGCAAAGATGTACCACAGGTTTGCAGAAAACACTGGTGTTGGCTCATCGCTTATGGCTCCGAAGGACAAAGGAGAAGGAGAATGAAGGGTGACATTTCAGGACACTTGTGGGGTAGAAATTGTACACAATTGCGGATTACATTGATGCTTTTGGAGGACCAAAATCTCCTCAGTGGGGAGGAATGATCCAGGTGGCTCATCGAACACCGATGACTGGGGAAAGGTCAAAAATCAGAGTGCTTGGATTGTGCTAGAACTAGGATCATGTTTAATACCTCATCATCGTGATCATGGTGGTGTGAACGGTTCATCAAACCAAGTCTATACGCAAAAAATAGGAGCAGTCAAAGTTCAGGGTTGACTTGGGTGACTCGGTAGGCTTAAGGAGGTAGGAATTTGGACAAATCCAACCACCGGATTCCGACCAACCTGGGCCAGATTTCGGGTGAATTTGTGACTTGTTTAATTTGTCTCCTTTGGTCCATTTTCCAATTTTTCAAAAAGGTCCATACATTTATTATAAACAAAAATATATATATATATATTATGAGGTGGCAGGCCATGACCCCCGCCACCTCCCTTCCCAACCACACATAATAAAATGAATTTATTTTTTGGTCGGCGGCCATGACCCCACCGAACCCTCTGCTCAACCCTCATAAACATTAATATGAAGGTGGCCATGACCATGTCGGCCCCCACACCACCATGTACTATGTTAAGGCAGGTGCGGGCCACTATCGGCAAACCCACCACCCACGGTGGAACCACCACCAAAAAAACATCAAAACACAGAACCAAAAAAAATAGCGAAAGGATATTTTTAAGGGTGTCGGCGGGGGCCGAACCTGCCCGGCCCACGTGGCTGGCCCCCAAGCGAGTGGCCCCATAAATATATATAATAAGTAATGGCCACATGTTTTTAGAAAACTAACCATGTATTAAAATGGGAGGGGCAGGGTTTGACCACTTGCCCCTCGTCAACGAAAATTTTAAATTAGCCATTACGCCAATGGCCCCCTTGATTAATCTGCCCACCAAAATATATTAAAACCCCTCATTTGCAAAGTGTGCTCAACAGGCCTTGGGCACGATTTCGAAGATGGGTTTTCAATTAATTTTTCAAGTGGAACCTATTGGAAATAATACTGAGACGGGGGTGAATTAGTATTATTAGATCTATAATTTTATTGTCCAAACAGATTTATATACTCTACTTCAGTGAAGTGAACTAGCGTGTACATGCGATTGTACTTAAATCAACTAACGGATATGCAAAGAAATTTTGATTTATACAATTTATCATATATTGAGCGTAAACCAGTATAACAAAGATTTATTAGATAGTGCAGTAAGAGCAGAATAAAGAATCACACACAAGCAACACACATGAACACCAAGATATAAGGTGGAAACCCAATGTGGATAAAAACCACCTACTGTTGTCATCTCTGTCTTCTTTTAATAATAAGAAAATATGTTTACAATCTTGTACTGGAGCAGACTCATACCATTACGTAGGCACCCACCTGCAGAAGGCTACAACCTTATCTCATTCTCCAGCTACTACTGGAAGGGAGCTACAACCCCCTAGCTCTTGTACTAGTAAATATGTTTACTAGTATGTAGGTGCTGGCCTACAGAAAATTCCACTCTTCCACCAGGGACCACGTTTCATGAATTTTTAGACTGGATACTCCTGGAACACAACACCACAATCTGAAGGCCATGTTTCATCCAATTTCATACTGGACCCATCAACAATATTGAAACTCAGACAATCATAACTACAATACAACCATCAAATATATCTGCATCAACCAATCAATGAAACTCAATCATCACTTTCTGAATCAATCACAACTTAATCAATCAATCAATGACAACCCATCATCATTGAAGCAAATCACAATCAATCAATCTGATCATTCAGAGTACTATCACCAGAATAAAGTCACCAGAGCACATAGCAGAACCTAGATCTCTGCAACAACAAATAGAAACAAATGAAACTTTAAACATCATACCTCATAAGGTATACTCTACTTCCATTTGTCAAAATGGCATGTATATGCACTTTTACCAAAGAGAACTAGTGTACAGATCTGCAAATTCCAATTTATGATGTATATGCTACCTTGATATGCTAAACCAGGATGTATACACACTTTTACCAAAGGGAACTAGCGTACAGATCTGTAAACGCTAACTTAAATGATCACAACTATTCCACACTTCAGTCATACCCAGATCATCACATTTACAGAATAAAACATCCATCAGTATTTAGATCTAAATAGTTCAAGATCAACCCACATAATGATAACACTTTTAAGCCTTTATGATCTCGGTCCATCAACCATCATCAGCCATATAGGTGCATGCTTAGATCAGATAAAGGAAACCATCAAAATCTCATTAACCTGCAGATATGATCAACACTTCATAAGATATTCAAATCCTTGCACACCTGACCTAATGATCTTCTCCTCCTTATATATTTTAGGCCTTTCTCAATAACATGGACCAAAAGTCCTAAGGACCAATACCTTGGACCAAATACCTCGAACCAATTACCTTGGGTAAAATACCTTGGACCAAAAACTTTGGTTTTCCAAGATATATGTGCTTTTCCTTCTATGAAAATGAGTGTGTATGTATACACTCCTTTTGTTCAGTAAACCTGCGTGTATATGCATCTTGGACACAGTGAACCTGCGTATACCTCTCTTTCTTCATTCTTTGGAGTCTGATCTATAATTCTTTGTTGTTTACTTGCTATGCTATGATCTTTCATCTGAGTGAGTTTCCATCAAGGACAACACCTATATCATAATGCCAACAATCTCCCCCTTTGGACTTGATGGAAACAACAACACCAAGTCATTCTCCCCCTTTGACATCAAGGGAAAGGGGTGGACCAAGATATTCTCTCCATTTGACATACATTATGTTCTTCATGCTCCCCCTAAGTACATGCTAAATTCTCTATTTGATCTCCCCTTTTATATATATTGAAACCCTCCATGCTCCCCCCGAGTACAAGCAAATTCTGCAAAAAAATTTTCCAAAAGAATAACATGACTCTATAACTCAACTATGTGAGTATGACCTTCCTATCATCAATGACTCATACATACATCCATCTCTCAACCAAGTGGGGATATAGAAAATTTGACTCATCCACCCAACCAAGTGGGGATATACCAATTGTTTATACATGACAGAAATAATAAATATTACATCATCTGTCCAAGAGGACTCATTCAAATGAATGAGAAGACATATCACATCCTAGACTTTTACATGACTTAAGCAACAAAGGGTATAAATATCTGAAGCCATAGCTGGACTCAGCAACCATAATTCCAACAATGATGAATGTTCGTGAAGGCTAATGCTCCCCCTGAACCTGTGCTACCTGTGCATTGTTAACAAGTCAATGAACAAGGCATCTTTGTTAGTCAAATTAATGAACAAAGCATATCGATAGACATTAATCATCAATGTCAATTAGATCACCCATATCAGAGCCTACCCCATTGTTTTTCTTGTCTGAAAAACATATACGCTCCTTGACCCACATAAACCCGCATGTGTATGCGACTATACTTCATGAAACACGCGTATAACAACCTTTCTATGAAAAATTGGATATAACAGCAGGATGATGCAGCAGCTACTCTAAGCGTTTGCCTGAGATATTCAAATGTCTCTCTGGGCAGTGGTTTAGTGAATATATCAAAAAAATGTTCTTTGGAGGGAACATACTCCAATTTGACCTTTTTTTCAAGCACTTGTTCACGTAGAAAATGGTAATTGATGGGTATGTGCTTGTTTTTTGGAGTGCATGACTAGATTATTTGAAATACTGATGGAAGTTGTATTATCACATAGAATGGAGATGGGTGGAGTACATGTGATCTGAATGTCTTGCAAGGTTTGCATCATCCATAGTAGTTGTGTGCAGTAAGATGCAGCAGCCACATATTCTGCTTCAGCTGTAGATAAAGCAATTGAACTTTGTTTCTTTCTGAACCAAGACACTAACCTAGAACCCATGTAGAATGCACCATCACTAGTGCTTTTTCTGTCATCAACACTTCATGCCCAATATGCATCTATATATGCATGAAGAGTGAGATATGTATCTCTAGGATACCATAAACTAAAACCCTGAGTTCCTTGAAGATATTTAAAAATTCTTTTGACTTCCTGAAGGTGTGATTCCTTCAGATCTGCTTAGAATATTCCAATTATTCCTACTACATGCATGATGTTAGGTCGGGTACCTGTTAGATAAAGCAGATTGCAAATCATGGATCTGTAAGTTGGTTGATGTACTGCTACTGATTCATCATTTGAGCTAAGACTGTATCCTGTTACCATTGGGGTACATACAGGTTTAGAATCTTCCATTCCGTACCTTTCCAAGATTTTTTTGAGATATTTGGTTTGTGAAAGAAAAATACCACCTTTATTTTGTTGAACTTGTAGACCAAGAAAATAGGTAAGTTCACCAAGCAAGGACATTTCAAATTCTTGCTGCATTACTGAAGCAAAGTTTTGACTCATGGATTCTTCATTGCTACCAAAAATGATATCATCAACATAAACAACAATAATTAGAAATTTATCAGTTTCAATCTTTTTATATAGATTGTTATCTGCTAAACCTTTTGTAAAACTTTGTTGGTGTAGATATTTGTCCAGGTGGTAATACCAGGACCTTGGAGCCTGTTTTAGACCATAGAGAGCATTTTTGAGTTTGGATACAAGTTTTTAATCATTTTCAAGAATGAATCCTTCTGGTTGTTCAATATGTACTTCTACTTTTAAATCTCGATTAAGGAAAGAATATTTTACATCCATTTAGTATACTTTGATTTTTTGAAATCTAGAAAGAGCAAGAAACATCCTTAGGGCTTCAAGTCTACAACAAGTGAAAAATTTTCCTCAAAATCTATACCTTCTTATTGAGCATACCCTTTACAAAAAAGATTGGCTTTGTTTCTA
>APFE030029743.1:44791-59528 GCA_000404065.3 Pinus taeda
TTTTTTCTTTCCACAGGGGGCCACAGGACAGCTTAGTCATTTTTTCAGTCCTGAAATGCCCATTGTTTCTCTACACCAAGAGAACATCTCAGAGCTCACAGATTTTGTTAATGCATCTGCAGTATTCTTTAAAGTGTCCACCTTTACCAGCAACACCTTTTTGTCTTCTATCATATCCCTCACAAAGTGATACTGAACATCAATGTGCTTTGTCTTTGAACTATAAGCAGGGTTCTTTGCCAAGAAAATTGCACTTTGGCTGTCACAGTCTATCCTTATAGCTCCCTGTACTAACCCCATACCTGAACACAATCTCTGCAACCAAACTGCTTCCTTGCTTGCATGAGTGGCTGACATGTATTCTGCCTCTGTAGTTGATAGTGCCACTATAGATTGTTTCTTACTCATCCAACTGACTACACCTCCAAATAGGTTAAACACATGCCCACTTGTAGATCTTCTCTCATCCAGATCTCCAGCCCAGTCTGCATCAACAAAGCCACGGATATCCAACACTTTGTCCAATCCTGGTCTTCCTTGGTAGCACAAGCCATAATCACTAGTGCCACGCAAATACCTGAAAACGCACTTCACTACTGTCCAGTGCTCCTTCCCTGGTTTTGACATAAACTTGCTCAATACTCCCACTGCATGTGCAATGTCTGGTCTAGTACAGACCATGGCATACATCAAGCTACTAACTGCACTTGCATATGGAACACGAGACATGTCCTCTTCCTCTTCTTGTGTCTTGGGACACTGTTCAGCAAATAACCTCACACCTATAGGAATAGGAAGCTTCACCAGTTTACTATCCTGCATATTAAACCTCTGCAATATTGTCTCGACATACTTCCTCTGGTTTAACCGGAGCTTCCTCTTTGCCTGATCTCTTTTCATTTCCATGCCCAAAATATAGTTTGCAGCACCGAGATCTTTCATGTCAAATTTGGAGGACAGTTGGGTCTTCAAATCCTGGATAATTTCTTTGTCATTTCCAACCAACAACATATCATCCACATACAAGACCACATAAATAACACGATCACCAATTAGTTTAAAATACACACAGTGATCTACTTTTCTTCTGGCAAAGCCAAGTCCCCGTATAAGTGTATAAAATTTCTGATACCACATCCTTAGTGACTATTTTAACCCATACAGAGACTTCTTTAACTTGCATACCAGTTCTTTCTTACCCTTCACTGCCAAGCCTTCAGGTTGCTTCATGTAGATCTCCTCTTCTAGATCCCCATGAAGAAATGTTGTCTTCACATCCATCTATTCTACCTCAAAATCAAAATTAGTTGTCTTCACATCCATCTATTCTACCTCAAAATCAAAAGTAGCAGCAACAGACAAAAGTAATCTAATAGAAGTTATCTTGGCAACAGGATAAAAAATATCACCAAAATCAATTCCCGGCACCTGGGAATAACCTTTTACTGCCAACCGAACTTTGTATTTCTCCACCTTTCCTTGTGCATTTGTCTTCTTCTTGAACACCCATTTGCGCCAAAGGGTTTCCTTCCATCCAGCAACTCCACTAGATCCCAAGCCTCATTTTTGTGCAAAGATGCCATTTCATCAACCATGGCCTCTTTCTAGACTTTGCCATCCTCTGAATCTACTGCGTCCTTCACAGTTATAGGATCATTGTCAGTAATAGATAAAGCAAAATTTGAACAGAAATCAAATGGACTACACCTTTCTGGCTGCCTTCTTTCTCAAAGTGATCTTCTCACACTCAGAGTGTGTGGCTCTTCATATTCTAATTGCTATGGGGTAAAATGCACAGTGTATGGAGAATGAAAACTACCCTCAAAGGCCTTCCCGGGACCTTTGACAGACTATAAGATTATCTATAGAAGCTACCAAGTTATACACATGTTCATCTATCAAATATCAGTTAACCAAGTATGGAAAGAGTGTTTACCTCAAATCTCCTTCTAGATTTGTTTGGAGATCTCAATGCGGCCAAGAAGAACTCCTTGAAAGCTGGCTCCAAGACAATTCCTGCACAAAGGAAAGGCAAACACAATCACATCATAAAATCTAGAAAACTAATATAAGAATTCACAATGAACATATATTTGTATACAACTTATTCTACGCAACTCGACAAGTATCGAAATGAACAACTCAATGAACAATGTTACCGACACTATGGAGTAGGGAACACAACTACAGTTCTGTATTTATAATGGAATATTGATTACAACCATCCATTGTATCAGCCTTCCCTTGCCCCTTCTTCCCCTCTCTCTCTCTCTATTTCAGCTCACTTCTTCAAGTGTATGACAGTTCACAACAACTTAATGGGCTATCCTTTCAAATGCTCTGACCCCTTTCACAATGGTCCTCTCACTACTTGTGTAGCAATCAAGTTAGGGTTGCCAAACTCCTCCTAGAGTTCATTAGGGAAAAAGCCATGAAATTTCCCTGTTTTCAAGCTTTTTCCCATTTTCCTTCATTCTCAGATTGGAATTTCCCCAAATAACGATTTTTGGGACTTTCCCTACTTTTCCAAAGCAAATTTAGGGATAGATATCTAGATATTTGTGAGCAGATTTGTTGGCTTGACCCACCGAACATCTCTTAGTTTCACTAACACTCCCCCTGGTCTAACAACTTGAGTTATAAGGGTGACTAACACTCCTCTATGCTTGGTAACAAGCTTTATAAAGCATGTTAGCAATGAAAAACCATCATTAGTGTGGATTCAAGGCCTGCAATTGTGGTCTTTGCTTCAATCATGCTGTATTTCACCTCTGAGTTGATGAGGAGGTCATTTTGTTTTATAACATATGCCCCCTAAAGTGTGAGATCAGAGGTAGAGATTATGGCTGAAATACTTTACTAAAACTATAATTTTTTGTCAAAAATTTTAAAGAGAGAGAAGCTTCGGGCGGCAAGGGAAACATGATACAACACATATATATATAACTGCTAAAATCATGTCCTGAGTCAGGAATTCCCATGCTCAGTAGCTATGTCAAAGTAATTTTTCTCTTCTTAGATATAAAAATGTTGGCTGCCGATAAGCACGATGCGGATCCAGTGTCATAATAGAATCATCCTGAAACAGTTGTCTCCAAAAAACAATATTCACAACTTGGGAGAGGAAACAAGGTTGAATGATGCAAGCCTCTACCCAAGGTCTTGATTTCTGCTTCACCAAACAGCATAGATTGGTACATGTGATAAGATGTGTTGATGTCAAACATGCACGAAAATCATTTGATTACCAGTCAATAATGGAGAGCATTAATAGATGCAAGGAAGGCCACCGATAAAGGTGATGGTATCCAAGATGCACAGTGCAAACTAGCGAGTGTGAAAGATTTCTTTGTCGTCAAACACTCGTAGAATCACTTAACCAGGAGCCAATAATTAAAAACCCTGATCAAACACAAGGTAACCTACCACTAATGTCTGCAAGTACCAAGGCACTAAATCTGTTTCTGGGTTATCTTCCTAGATAGAGTGTTGAAGTCGATAGGAAGAAACCTATCAAAAGGTAAGCCATGACGTGTCCTACATTAGTCGACATGAAACCAGACAAGAATGATTTTGTTTTTAGAGGAATATTTTGAGCATTTGGGTCTAAAAAATGGAGGGCATGATGAAAGGATATGTATAATCGGTTGATAGAGGAAACAAATGGGAACCCTTGAACAATAGAAAGCACGACAATAGCTTTAACTAGACAACACTAGACTCATGAACACTACAGAGTGTTTAGGATACGAAGATGCAATTACAACAGGGTATATAGGCTAAAAACTCATAGGTTGGTAGGGTTCATGTTGAGCCATCAAAATGAAGGTTTTTCTGAGGGAGTGCCATGTTCAAGGGAACGATTTCTGCCAAACCATGCTTTCAAATACAGAATATAGCTGTATTACCTACTTTCCCCATCTGATTTTTTAATGAGTCCAGATGGGTAAACTCATCAATATTTTCATGTTTAAAGAGTTTGAAAAGGATCAGAAAAAAGAATGACTCTTTTCCGTATCTGATTAGTTTAATGAGTCCAAACAGGCAAACTTGTAAATTTTTTCATGTCTTAAGAGTCTGAAAAGTATCATAAAAAGAATGACTCTATATCTTGTCTATGTAATTTAAAGAGTCCAGACTAGACAACTCAGTGGTCTTTTCATATTTAGAGAGTTTGAAAAGATCGTAAAGTGAGACTCCATGGTGGTCCCTTTGTCATAGTTGTTAACTGGGTGCAACAAAAGGTTAATAGTATACCCGGATCAATTAATTTTCCGTAAGTTAATCTATTGAACCCGAATAAAGAGAATGAGGTGACGGACTAAACATGTTTTTCGTCGTGAATTTTTAATGAGTCACGCGTTGACAAACTCAATACCTTCATAAAAAAATTTAATGATTCAAATGAAGAAAACTCAGGGTATCTTTTTCAGTTTAGTGAGCGAGAAAAAGAGGGAAAAGAATAGCTCATCCCTTCTTCATATTTTTACGAGCTCGAAGGAGGGGAAAACTCAGGGACTTTTTGATTTAAGAGCAAGAAACGATCCCAAAAAAGGAAGTTCTCTTTCTGCTGCCGTCTATTTTTAACGATCCCGGTAACAAAAACGCGGGATTTTTCGGTTTAACGAGTGAGAAAAGTACCTAAAATAATGCTTAGGTCATCTTCATCAAGTTTAACAAGAAGAAATGCTAAGCTCGGAATTTTTTCAGTTTAAAGAGCAAGAAAAAAGACCTAAAAATAATTCTCCTTTGGTATTTTTCTATTTAATGAGCTGGAAAAAGATGAAAAAAGAGTTGCTCAGAGCATCATTGCATGTATTTAATGAGCATAATGATGAAAACTCGGATATGTTTATATTTTTTAAAGAGAAATAAAATATCACAAAAAGTTCTCTAACCATTTTCTTATAGATTTAATGAGTGCAACGATGAAAACTTGGAGATGTTTATATTTTTTAAAGAGCAATAAAATATCTCAAAAATTTCTCTATTATCTTCATTGTAGTTTAACGAGCCCAAAGAAGGAGACTCAAGGATTTTTGAATTAACGAGCAAGAAAAATACCATAAAAGGAATGCTCGATCTTTCTCAATATCATGCTTGACATTAGAAGGGTCTATGCCATGCATTTCCTCATAAGACCAAGGAAAAACATCGCGGAAGTCCCTAAACAAGTAGGTGAAGCTCACAATTTCTTCAAGATTGTGATTGGCTCCACTTTGTATGTTTTCCATGATGCCTGTCATGACAGAAATATCAGGGAGCAATGTTTGTGAAATATTTCCCTTGTTTCCTTTCGAGTCCAAAAGTTGGATAGTCGTATACGGTGAGGAAAGGATTTCATGTGCGTAAGGTGACAGGATTTGAAGAGGCATCATGTCCAAATCAGATATCAAAACATGATGGTGTGAATACTCCCAAGGTTGCTCTTCTAACCTCGTGATCTCTCTAATATATTTGTCCATCGATAGGACTTGATTGAGTGGATCGAAAGAAAGATCGGTTATGGGAGGGGCAATGGTATTGTTGTCCGAAACCAAAGTGACCGGGGATTCAGATGCAAATTGAATGGATTGGTAGGCCAATTCAGCTGGTGACAATGGAATTTTCTCTCCGTATGTGTCAATGTCTGAAAGAGCCATTAGGATCTATGGATTGACCTTTTAATGAGGAATAGATGAAAGCATATTTACCATCTGTGCAAGTTGTGGCAGCTGAAGAGGGAAACAACCCATGAGGGAAGAAGCCTTTAGTAGACTAGTACCTACACTGACATAACTGTCAGTTCCACCTCTTACTAGGGGTACAGAGCCACTTGGTAATGGTGAATAATTAGGGATGTAGAAAGACAACTGATCTACTATAATAACCTTTCCATCCAATGAAAATTGGATGATATGAAAGACAGTAGATACGACGGTCGTCATGGCATATGTCCAATTGCAACCCAGCAAGATATTATAGTTGAGTTTTCTATCTATGACTTCTACATCCACCGTTACATTTTTCCTAACCAAAGTGATGGGGAAATTGGCTAGGTATCCTTTTGGGGCAAAGGTGTGGCTGTTGAAAGCTTTAAGGGAGTTCGATGGTGGGGATAGGGTTGGGGAACCTAGGGCGAGCCAACATGAAGCCGACATGATGCAAGTAGAAGCACCTTCGTCAATGAAAGTTTTGTGTATACGTTTAACTTTCGACGTGATATGCACCTAAAATGCAAGCTGGTGGGAAAAGGGAGGTTTACACTTGTCCATGTCAAAAATAGCAAGCATGGAATCTGTAGGGTCAATACCTCTGATAGCTGAAAGAAAAGCTTTCCGTTGGGTGGGGCATGTTTGTAATACTTCCAGCACCAACATAGGTGACTCCGCTTGTACCAAATACTCTACGATATTGTAGTGTTGGGTGGCACGTGCAGATGTATTGTGCATTGTGCGTCGAAGTGCCCCACCTGGGGGTCAAATTACAAAGTCCTCAACCGGCCTTTCGATATGAAAATTGTTGGGCAGCGATGGGTTTTGACCCGAGGATGGTTCTGCTACAAGAACGACAAGAGCTCCATAAGATTTGGCTCTTGTGGTGAGTTCTACCATTTCAAATGTGAAAATGGTAGAAGATCCTTCACCAGCTAAAGGGCATTGTGAACCATTGTTGCCACCTGGCATGGGTTGCTGTTGGTTTGCAATAAGATTTTGTTGCTGCTAAGTTGGAAAAGGATTCCTAAGGACAGCAGGGGTCTTACGAGTATCCCTTTTGGCAAGGTAATCTGTGCATTCTTCAAGACGCAGAAAACGCCAGGTTACGTGGTCTTCAGCACATAGTTTGCAAGGAAATCTAGCAGGTGTATCCTTTTCATCATCAGTAGGCACAACGGCCTTCTATTTTGGGTTGGGCTGCTCGGGTGACTCCTCTTTAGAAGGAGCAATCTTTTTCTTATTCTTCTTTTTCTTACCACTAGAATTTTGTGTAGACTTCACAGAGTTTATCACAGTGGCAGGAAGAGCAGTCATATTGGTAGAGGTGTCCACTGCCATCTTGGTAATGGAACCACTAAGTTGTTTTACAGCAACCCCAAAAGTTGCACCGACAATCCCGTCGGCATGCACTCCGGGGCGCTGAGTGGTGGAAGCATTAGGGTTACCAGAGCATTGAGGATTATGTCATAAAGAGTGCCAGACTGTGAATATATCAAATCTAAGTGTTGAGAAAGACATATGGATTGGTCTTCTATGACCGCACCACCCAGAGCAACATCTCTAGCGATTTTTAGAAGTAAGGACCTACAGAACCAGTCCGTGAAGAGAAAATTTGGGATGGGAGCTTTGACTAACCTCCACCTATGTCTCCATTCATGAATATGATCAGAGATGTAGGTGGCAGTATCTTGATGAAATGAAGTAAGGAGCTATGTCCCAGTCTCATAGTGGATAGGTAACTGAAAGTGCTTTAGGAACTCCATCGCTAAAGCATCATAGGTATTTACTGATGTGCGTGGTAACTCAATATACCATTTCACTACATTTCCAGTGAGGGTGCAAGGAAAAAGACGTAACTGGACACTATCACCCACAATAGAGTTAGAAGCACGCCAGAGATGGTAGGTGGTGATATGGGTGCCCGAATCCTCCCCTTGTTTTCCATCGGACTTTGGGATGTCCATTGGTATTTTATGCGGGATCGGCGACCATTGTAAGTTGTGGTAGATGGGGTCATTTTTCAGCTTGTATAAGTCGGGAATATCCAATGTTGCCAAAAAACGCAGAGAGTTAGGTGCCCCCGACTCAGACCATGGTGATGATGGATGATCTAAGGAGCTTTGTGCCCCTCCCATCATTTGGTTCCCCATAGTGTACATGGGTTGCATGGTGTAGAAGTTGCTTTACGGTATGGTGTTGTAGAGTGGATTTCCATGAGGATTTTGATACTAGGGTATGAAATTTCCCCCAGTATAAGCGGTGCCCCCTTGACTCATTTGAATCTGTGAGTAGGGTGCCCCCATGGATTGGTTGGGAATCCCTTGTGGATTCCCGACTGACACAGAACTAACCATTTGGCTTTGATTGACAGAGGGAACACTCATGTCAATTAGCGATTGTCCATGCATGCCTGAGAACAGAGGGGGAACTATGACATTCCTTATCGGCATGTGCATATTGGGAACCCCCCCAGATATCTGAGTTTGGGGGTTGGAACTGTAAATTGGTGGCTGATCATATTGTTGGTAAATGGGAACTATGCCCATAGTGCCGCATTGAGTGTTATATGGAGCACTATATGTAGCACTTGTTGAAGGTATGCATTGTGGCACCATAGGAGTGGAACTTCGCATCTGCTAGGTTCCACTTATAAAGGGTGTTATGTGAGTTTTCGTACTTCGGACAAACGGGATAGCAGGATTCCACATTACCAATGTTGTGATGATTTTCGACTAGGCAAGTGGTAGAGGACCAACAATATCTCTAAAATTCCACAACCCATGAGTTGTTGACTGGATAGATGGGAAAGTTCCACCTACTGAAGAAGGAAGTACAAGTACCACGGGAACCACAATAGGGTCCGACGGATTTGTGAGTGGAGTGTTAAAGTGAGGAAGAAATCCTTCCGTAAAGAAATCCTCTGGCAAACTTGAATCATTGATCATCCACACAGATCCCGTGTGATATTTAGGAGACTGATTCCTCGAATATGAGGAATCTAAGTCAGTGGAACTCGGTGGATCTTCCACAATTAGTGGAGGAAGTCCTAACAATCGTCAGGAGTGACAACGAGGGCAGATGTAGCCATGGTGACCATTAAGTTTTATTAAATAATTTTTAATGTGATATTATTTAAGGTCTCAAAAATGATAGCTTTCACGTACCTAAAAAAAATAAACAATACACTAAATATATCAATAAGAAAATAGAGGGAAAGTACCTCGTCTGATAAGCACCGATCACTAGAGATGAAACCTAGTATCTCAATTAATAACAGAGAAGGATGGACAAATGTATGGTTACTGTTACTCTAGAGCTTCGTCTGAACCTCAGATTGAGGGGCCAAGTACTCTCTTGAAGACGACCACCCTCCCAAAAACTGAAGACAGAGTAGATACGTCTGTGTTAGGTACCAGGACAGCCCATCCCAATCACCTTGTGTAAGTACCTAGAAGTTTTGGCCACTAGAGATACCTGAAATCACAGACATTACCAGGGGGGACATAGTCGTAGATAGCATGCTGTGTGAGTAGGAAACCTGAGTCCCCAAATAAGTTCCGAAATCCCCAAAGGGATCCCCAGTACACAGAATGCCCAAAGGATTTGTAAGAGAAGGTGGGCTACATTCAGTTACATTCCAATGTTGTCTCGTATTTTGCTCCGTTGTTAGTGGAGTGGTCCTAGTAATATGAGTGCAGACGGATTTTTCACTCGTTAACGACACTAGTTTTGGTTTTCAACCTTGGGCAGTTCACTCACTTGCTTATCCCAAGAACCTAGCCTAGCTAATGTTGGTTTTCTCAAAAGAGTAACTGATTGATTTTAATGTAAATTTTATGTGTACTTGATTATTTGTCTTCGGTAGTGGTATTGATGTATGAATATGGTGAGACTCTTGACTCAATAAATCATGCAGAACAATGTTCTGAATTTTTTTTCAATTTTTATGCAAACAAGTCTCATTCTACATATTCATATTTTCACATATTCATAGATTCATTTGTGGATCTAAAGCCATTCAACACTTGCATAACCAAAAGATTATTTTTCCAATATTTCCTAACAACTACTGAAAACCAAAATGAAGCAGCTTACAACTATTTCGACAAAAGGAAGAATACAATTTATCAGTCTTTCTTTAAAAAAAAATGTATTTTAAGAGAGAAAAACTAAAACTTTTTCCTAAAAATAAATTTTCAGGACGCCAAATTTGCTAACATAATATAGTTGCAAATCTTAATTTAGCCCATGAGAAAATTTCCCCCCCTTTTGGTCCACAGACTGTTGGCATTATGATACAGGTGTTGTCCTTGATGGCAACTCACTCAAAGGTTTGATACAGGTGATGACAACTTAATCAGATGACAGATCAGAATGCAACAGGTCAAGAGAGAGGTATACGCAGGTTGACTGTGATGAAAGTGCGTATATACGTGCGTTAGAAGAGCAAAAGGTGCGTATACGTATACACGCAGGTTCACAGAAGGAAAATCGCATACATGGTTTTGGTCCGCGGTATTTGGTCCATGGTATTTTGGTATTGGTCCATGGTATTTCAATCGAAATGACGACCCCAGGTATTGGATCCATGGTATTGTTTCTACATGGTTTTGGACCATGGTATTGAGAGAAGCCTAACCTATATAAGGAGAAGATCATTAGGCAAAACGGGGTGCAAGGAATGGATGTCTGACGAAGTGGGAAGATCTAGTATTGTTGGTTATCTGTTTGTGCTGCTTGGCTTGGGTTGGATATAACAACGAAGGTATAAGTAATTATCTTTAGATCTGTACGCAGGATGTCTCTGGTGAAAGCGCATATACACATGGTTTTGATATAGTCAAGTAGCGTATGCATTATGAGATTTGGTGTTTCAGGTTGCTGCTGATTCTAGTGGTTGTTGCAGAGTTCTGGGCTCTGGTTTGCGTTATGTGTTTTTGATGACAGGGTTTCAGTGATTCAGTATTGGGTTATTTAGAGATTTATGATACAAGTATAGGTTGATGATTGTATTGCAGCAGTGATTGTTTTGTACTTATGGATCCAGTCTGAAAATTGATGAAACGTGGTCCCTGAAGAAAAGAAGGTTGCAGCCTTTAGTAGGTCAACACCTACGTACTAGTATATCCGCTAGTACAAGAGCTAAGGGGGTTGTAGCTCCCTTCCAGAAGTAGCTGGAAAATGAGAGAGGGTTGTAGCCCTCTGTAGGTTGTAGCCTGCGTGCTGGTAAAGGACTACACCAGTACATTGTAAAAGAAGTTTCTTATTAAAGGAAGAAAGAGACGAATTGCAGCAGGTGGTTTTCACGCACATTGGGTTTCCACCTTATATCATGGTGTTCATGTGTGCTTCATATGTGTGATGATCTGTATTGTTTTACTACACCTGTTTACTGTTAATGTGGTTAATAATGTTCTGATGCATTTACTGAAGATAAGCTAACTGAATCATAAGATTACTGCATGTACATTGGTTGCATTTAACAAAGTCGCGTATATACGCGGATATACTGAACTGAAGCCACGTATATAAATCTAAGTATGAAAAATGAAAAGTAACTGATTTGATAATACTGATTCACGCCCCCCCCTCTCAGTATTATTTCCAACAATTGGTATCAAAGCAGGTCCTTTTGAAGAAGCTTGATCACTTGAAGGAAAAGATCTATCAGAATGGCTAATCCAGAAAGAGAGGCACACATCAGGACACCAATCTTTCATGGGAGAAACTTTACCCACTGGAAGATAAGAACCACAACATATATACAATCACTTGGATCAGAAGTTTGGCGAATCGTAGAAGGTGGATACAGTTTCCCATCAGCAATTCCTATAGATGCAGCCGAGAAAAAGAAATATGAGCTCAATGCCAAAGCTATTACTGTCTTATTGGGAAGTTTGACACAATCAAAATTTATGAAGGTCATGCATTTCAAATCAGCTAAGGAAATGTGGGAAAAAATCATTCTAAGCTACGAAGGAGATGAACAGGTAAAAAGAGAAAAGCTTCAAACTCTTAGAATCCGGTATGAAAATCTTAAGATGCATAGTAATGAAAGCATAGCTAATTACTTCTTGTGTATGGATGAGATTGTAAATTGCATGAGGGATTTGGGTGAAGAATTTAAGGAAGTTGTCTTAGCTGAAAAGATTTTGAGATCCCTGTCTGCTAAATTTGATTCCAAAGGGTCTGCCATAGAAGAAAAGGAGAATCTGCAGAAAATCACCATGTCACAGCTTCACAGAATCTTAACTGCTTTTGAGATGCGAAAAGAGGGACCATCAGAAGCCGCATTCGAAGCATCAAGATACATGTCAGAGGAAGAAGATGAGTTAAATTTTGTAAAGAATCTTGAATAGGGAATTGGACAATTCAAAGGTAAGCTACCTTTCAAATGCTTTTCATGTGGTAGAGTTGGTCACTATGCTGCTAGATGCCCTCATAACAAAGGAAATATGTCTGAAGAAGGTAATAAAAGCTATTATACCCATGTTAAAATTAATGACTCATTCAATGGTAGTGAAGACATTAGAAGTCTCATGGCATATGATAAGAAGAATGCAGAAACTGAAGAAGTTACCAAATTAAACAAACAATTTGAGACAGTAGCCAGGGTAAGGGAGAAATCACAGGATATAGTAAAAGATCAGAGCATAACAATTCAGAGTCTTGAATCAAAGATCTTCTCTCTAAAAGAAGATCTTGAAAAATCAAAGGAGCAGAACAGAGAAGCTCTTGAACATGAAGTGATCAAATTGAAGGAACAAGTGGAAGAAGGAAGAAAAGCTGAAGAAGACCTAAGGAAACAGTATCTGAAAAAGGAAGAACAACATCAGGTTGAGGTAAATATCTTAAAAGGTAAATTAGAAGAAAAGGATAAATTGTTGTGATTTCAAGATAGTACTAAGATTTTGGATGACGTTCTTGGTAGTCAAAGATCCCCTAGTATCAAAACTGGTCTTGGCTTTTATGAATCTGTAGAAGGTGAATCTAGCTCACAAGGTGAGGCAAGAAACTCTAATGAGAAACTTGAAACGCACAACGAAGAGATGAGAAGAAAACCCCATCAACAGCCAAGGAAAGAAATTCTTCAAAGGAAATCTTTTACTCCTCCACTGAATAATGTTGAATGTTATGTATTTCATAATCTTGGACATGTTACAGCCAGATGTAGAAGTAGAATGGTTCAATACCATCACAAAAGATCATCACATCCCAGGTATTTCAGAGGATATTTCTTTGCCTGCAATGCATATGGACACAAAGCAATTGATTGCAATAGAAGGAACATGAAATATGTAAGATGTTATTCATGCAACAAACTTGGACACAAAGCAAGGGAATGCAGGAGCAATTTTCAAGGCTCAAAACAAGAGGACCATACATCATCACAGTTTCAAAAGACAAAATTAGAGACAGAAAGGTGTGACATAACTCAGTTAGCTGACATAACAGAAACAGGGGATAGTGAAAGTGAAGAAATTCAGTATTCCATCTTGCATACGCTGATATAATGAAGATAAGTTGCGTATATACGCGAGTTACAGGTTGCAGAGTCGCGTATATGGAGATCAGAAGAAAGGGAAATAGAACAGACCCAAGAAATGGTTCGGTCATGATAAGAAATGGTTGGCACAGGCTCAGGGGGAGCATATATTTCAAATAATGCATTATTGGCATTATGGTTAGGAATTGTTGATAAAGTCTATGAAGCTAAATGATACATCTTGGTGTTTGATCAAAGGAATGGTATTGCAGGTTTACATGCTGATGCTTATGGTGCAGATCATATATGATGAATGATAGTCATGGTTTTGAATGAATTGCTAGTCTGAAAACTTGCATTTGCTCAGGGGGAGCATTGATGGATTGATACAACTTTGCATATACAAAGGGGAGCTCAATCAGAAACTTCAGCATGTACTCAGGGGGAGTATGGATAGCAGAAGGTATACCAAGGAAGAGAATATCTTGGTCCGCCCTTTTCCCTTGATGTCAAAGGGGGAGAGTGACTTGGTGTGGTGGTTGCTATCATGTCCAAAGGGGGAGATTGTTGGCATTATGATACAGGTGTTTTCCTTGATGGCAACTCACTCAGAGGTTTGATACAGGTGATGGAAACTTAATCAGATGACAGATCAGAATGCAGTAGGTCACGAGAGAGGTATACGCAGGTTGACCATGATGAAAGTGTGTATATACGCGGGTTAGCAGAGGAAAAGGTGCGTATACGTATACACGCAGGTTCACAGAAGGAAAAGCGCGTACATGGTTTTGGTCCGTGGTATTTGGTCCATGGTATTTGGTTCAAAATGACGACCCTAGGTATTGGATCCATGGTATTGTTTCTACATGGTTTTGGACCATGGTATTGAGAGAAGCCTAACCTATATAAGGAGAAGATCATTAGGCGAAACGGGGTGCAAGGAATGGATGTCTGACGAAGTAGGAAGATCTAGTATTGCTGGTTATCTGTTTGTGCTGCTTGGCTTGGGTTGGATATAACAACGAAGGTATAAGTAATTATCTTTAGATCTTTATGAGGGTTGTCTCTGGTGAAAGCACATATACACGCAGTTTTGATATAGTCAAGTAGCGTATGCATTATGAGATTTGGTGTTTCAGGTTGCTGTTGATTCTAGTGGTTGTTGTAGAGTTCTGGGCTCTGGTTTGCGTTATGTGTTTTTGATGACAGGGTTTCAGTGATTCAGTATTGGGTGATTTAGAGATTTATGATACAAGTATAAGTTGATGATTGTATTGCAGCAGTGATTTTTTTGTACTTATGGATCTAGTCTGAAAATTGATGAAACGCGGTCCCTAAAGAAAAGAAGGTTGTAGCCTTCTATAGGTCAGCACCTACGTACTAGTATATCCTCTAGTACAAGAGCTAAGGGGGTTGTAGCTCCCTTCCAGAAGTAGCTGGAAAATGAGAGAGGGTTGTAGCCCTCTGCAGGTTGTATCCTACGTGCTGGTAAAGGACTGCACTAGTACATTGTAAAAGAAGTTTCTTATTAAAGGAAGAAAGAGACGAATTGCAG
>APFE030029745.1:0-13223 GCA_000404065.3 Pinus taeda
CTGACCCAACCATACAGCAGTATTATTCTTTAACAATTCCGTAATAAATGTCTATCTAATTCTCAACAGAACCAGAACTAGAACATCTCGAATATAAATACACAGGTGGTTGCGTTTTTTTTTTTTTTTAAATATTGGCATTGTCCGAAACCCCGATCCTCTCCTCAAGATGGAATTGGCTGCAACTATACTCACCATTACAGTTTTTCTTTTTACTATTTTTGTTGGGTTAACCTTGCTTTGGAAGCCTTCGCCACGTCTGAAAACTAAGCGCATCCCCACCGTCTTCTGGAACGCACCCCACAGACCAAAGCATCAGCTATCAACACACGCCACCACCCTTTTCTTGAACACTCGCGACAATACGCATGTCAACCTGAGTACCAACACTGGATGCTTCTCGAACTTCTATTCGGAGAACGCAGGAGTTATCTCACACTCCAGCAGCACATCTCCACGTTTCTCAGGGATTATCACATGTCCAGGCGTTCAAACCAGGCAGTGTGCAGTCTCAGGGGTTCATACCATGTCAATCAGAGAGCGCAGAGATACCATGTCAGAGGAATATCAGACAGAGAGTGTAGGGATGGCAGACATAAGCAGGTAAGGTACTCAGTTATTGAATTATATGGGGAGCAGTGGAGCAGACCAGGAGTTACACGGACACAAAGGCTAAAAAGAGGAGCTGGCTCTGATACCACGTCAGACCAGGAGTAACTCTAGTTTGGCAGAAAACTGATACGATTTATTTCATTAGGTAGCTATTGCTATATACAAAGAATGTGATTGCTCAGTTCATCTTCTTGATGACTGTTCACATTCCAAATTCACCCAATCGCAGAGGATTAGGTGTCAACAAATACACTGGCGTACTGATCTTTGATCCATTTGTGTGAGCAGTTACTTGAAATGTTTGACCTGTGTGGAAATACCCTGTTTGTCAAACATGGGTGACAATAGTTCTGTTGGGAAATGGCCAATCATTCAAATCTGGAATCTAAATGTTTGTATGCAATTCAGTTGGACAGAATCCTCTACATAATATGGCGGTGAGAGAATAGTTGCTTTATGTTTTCTTTTCTATTTACCTGCTACTGTTGCAGAACTTTTTTGAAGAGGATATCCATTTCTCGTTCAGAAACTTTCCTCTAAGAAAGAGAATATGATCTAACTGTCTATTTTCTTGGTTTATAATTTTGATTTAGCAACGATTGAAGTATGTTATGTTGGCTCCTTTAGGTTATCTCTATCTCACTTTAGAAAGATCCATTCCTCTTGCCAGGCTTTCTAAATTCTCTGTAGGACATAAAAGGTTTCGACTTTGAAATTGTTCGCTGCTTGTATTAATATTCTTCATGTCTCATAGTATGATAGTATCCCAGAGTCCCCCAGGTCCATCCACTTTCTGTATCATATCTTACAAACAAATACGTAGGTTTGTTAGCTTCAATGTGTCTCAAAGTCCATTTTTATTGCAAGTAGCTTTCCTTTGGTGGAAGGGTCAAATATTTTAAGGGTCACGCATTTTCTAAACCTCCCTGATTCTTGGATCAAATATATAAGTTCAACGCCAACAGAGACATTTGTCTGTTTCTATCCCTCTTAGCTTTTCAGCAAATTCGTTATCATCTGAACCTGTTTACATAGCTTACTTGGGAGGGGAAGCTACATGCAGATTAATACAAATGTACGTATTGTTTTAACCAGTAAAATCAAATTTTAAATTGTGTTATGGAAAAAGGCAGGGCACATAGATGTTATGGATGGTAAGTTGGAGAATTTATGTGGACGTAAATACTATTGTTTTTCTTTGATTAAAAATGAAGATCAAAATATACGCTGTCATTTTTGTTGCTGCAAAATATATGCTTTCTTTCTTGGTTGTTTTCAAGTGTTTTATATAATCTGGAAAATTTGTTCCTCTGGATGCAGCCAAAACGATGGTCCTTCAATTCAAAGACACTATTGAAAAGCAGTGAACAGTCTTCAAGGTAGTTTATAATCTAAATGTTTAGGCTTTTGTTCCTTCTGATTTTGACTGAAACATGATAACTTTTTTATAGTGGGAGTTCTGATTGGAGGTTTGTTAGGATTTTCCAACTATTTGGAGAATTATGCATGGTTTTATATGAAATGACTTGTCAGATAAAAAATGTTGAGATTGGGAAACATGTACCTGTGAATAAATATAACTTCAAATTTACTAATTTCAGAGTAGATATTCTGCCAGATAAAATTTTTCTGGCTTTAGAGAGCATGATTCTTTGGCTGCAATAACCTTAAAGCATGGTCCTTTTTGGGTTGTAGGCAGCCTCCAATGATTGAAGATATTCTAGGAGTCGAAAGGACAATTGAACTGGATGAAACCATCAAACCCCCAGAGAGGTCATTCTGGGCCAAATATGTAAGTGACTTGCCCTATATTGCTATATCAATTCTATTTTCGTTCTAAACATAATGAATTCTAAATAAAACTGTCAAGTTCATATTTGTGTAGCTGCAGTATATGGATGGAGATATTTAGATCTGCTTGTAAGGTTAACACTTCAAAATGTTTCTTGCAGTGGATGTACCTTGTTCCATTGGGTTTGATTGTTATGAATTCCGTAACCCAGGCAATGAATATGCCAGGGGAGCAGGCTGCTGGACAAGCACCACAGCGGATATCGAATTCAGGAGCTCGTAGGAGGTGATTGAATGGTTGGAAACTTAATCCATGAGAGAACTCCTACTAATTCAGGGTTCTGTTCAAGCTTAAGATTGCTTTTAGTCGAAAGTATTAAGAGCATGTACTTTTTTTCACGCTGAAGCCAAATCTGAAGTGACAGAATGACCGAGGGTTGAAATAACTAATTCCATTACAGTCGTCTTGTATTTTTTACATTTCCAGAACTAGCTTGCATTCATATCAAGGTGCCCATCCACTAGAATCACAAAACATAGTACTGAATTTGAACCATGTTCTAGCAATGTATCATACCATTCTTTAGAGCACTGTTAGGACAATAATTGTTTGACTTTATCATTTTTCAGTACAAGGCACGATCCATGTAGTGCCAACTTACGAGATCACTGACTTTAAAACTATCATGCAATTGGCCAATAGAAGCGACACTTGCTGTGCCAGAATTTATTCCACTAACTTCATTTAATTTGCTTGTTAATCTATCATGGTGGTAATGACCCTAACCAAAGCCACACATAAATCTTAACAATCGCAGGACATAAAAAACAAGATTACTCTCAATTAACTTTCTCAATTAACTTGTGGCCTATCTTTAATCACTTTTCCCATTTTAGTTTTTAACTTTTTAGTGTCTCCGAAGACTAGGTGGCAACTCCAATTGCCTTCCGAGTGTTCAAGCCTGGCCCTTTTTTATTGGCGTGTAGTGTGGTACTTGTGCTAATCTCGAGAGTTATCGGAGCTGAGGTTATATGGTGGTAAAATGTCAACGCGGAGAGCGGTACACATGGAACAGAGATTGCAATACGATAAATGCAACCTCCCCATGTTAAAACAGAGAAAAATATGTAGTTAGTTGAGTATTGTTACCGGGAAAGCGAAGATTGTTGGTGGTTGCAGTTTTCCTTTGTGAGGGTTCGTGCAAATGCTTTAGTGGCGTAGCATAAGATAGGATGGAGCGTCGTCATTGATACACAAAACATATAAACACTAGTAATATTTATGATCCATATTATAAAATATAAGTAACTTGCCCGAGCAGCAGCTAGAGCTGTATGCACTATATTTGCAGAAGTTAACCGCGCGAGGATAATGAGTTTTGAATGGGATATTGGATAATTATGAATATTTCCTTGGTTAGAAGTTCGCTGAGTAAGTCATTGTGCGAAGTTAATTGGATGAGGAAAATGAATTTTGAATGGGATAGTGGATGTTAATGAATATTGTTTTGGTGAGAAGTGAGTCGAGGAAGTCATTCTGCTGAGGTTGATTTTTTCACAAATATTTGAAGAATAAATTTATAGAACAAAGATTTGGATATTATATAATTTTGCTTTTGTGATGTTTCTTTTTTAAGATTAATTATTACTATCAAAAGGGCTGGAAATGATGTCTCCTGATAGTTAATGTCTCGTCATAGCTTTACCATGGTTGGATGAGAAAATCAAGAGAGCAGAATTCCAACTCCCAACTGTTCTTAACATGTTTGCCTCATCGAATCAAATCCTTAGCTGAATAGAGAATGTAAAGAATAAATTTGAGGTGGCTAGAAGCTAGGGAAATGGGCATATAATGTAGAAAGATCCAAAATAGCGTGTAATAATTGAATTATAAAAAATGGATAAGTAAATACGCTAATATGAGAGGAAATCAAAATAATGAAACAAGATGGAATATTAACGAAATCGTTACCTAGAGATGTTTGAGTATTTTCATAAAGACCGACAATTTCTTAAAAAGAGTAGGATGTTTGAGTATTTTCATAAAGGCCGACAATTTCTTAAAAAGAGTAGGATGGCCTTTTTTTCCTAAAAGAATTGTATGGAAAGCATACTTTTTAGATTGTGCCGTATTGCTGACAAATTACATGATTTTAAATCACACTTAGTACTAGTTTTTGTCATAAAAAATGAAAATCACGTGAATCTCTAATACAATAAACGAATTGTTGTTGAGCTTTTTTACATTCTCCAAATGCAACTTATCAAATGTATTCCTGACACGAATGTGATCTTAAAACAAAATTATGTTTCAGAGTGTATACATATAGTCCAAGATGAAGCGCATCTACTTAATTTCACAATAAGTAATTTATTTGAACCCTATCACCGAAAAATACATCACTTCTATTCCAACTAACAGACTCTTATTCAATGTTTTTGGGTTTGTGTCATGAATATATGGGTTTATGTCATGAATTTATGGATAAAGGAAAAAGGAGAAATAGAAAAATCACCTTTTTATTTTTGGATGGATGGGATCTCATGGAAGAGAGTGAGCAACCAGAAGCAAGGTTGGTAAAAATAATGAAAAATCATGAAAAAGAAAAATAAACTAATTTGAATGTAAAATTTGCATGCATTTAATAATTCATTTTATTATTTTAAATAAAAAATTTATAAAAAATATTTAAAAAATATTAAATGGTTATATAAAAAATTAATAATATATTTCTTAGAGAATTTTTTCGGATTGAGATCACATAGGATTTTTGGGGTCAATCTTAATCAGAAAAGTTCTCTCTCTAAACATTATGGATTACATAAGTCTTCAGAAATATATTTCTTTTAAACTTAAAAAACTATAGCTAAATAAATAAAAAAAAATTATAACTAAAATTAATGGAAAAGTATCTACTCATTTTAATTTCTTTTAAAAACATTATTACAAAAATAATATTATAAAAATAACTTTTATCAATATATAAAGAATACAAACAATGTTATCTATTGAATTTTGGTTGTCATTGATGTCAACCCAAGCAACACTAGAATATTCCCCGCCTTTGTTGACTAAAATGACATGGCAATTCATGGTTTTTTGAAACAAGACCACCTTTATTGGATTCTCTTCAACTTGCTAATTCCGACGGTATATGATATGCTAATTTCGACGGTATATGATACGTCACGAGAGCTACAAAGTGTAAGAGATGAAGCCCCCATCTTGCTAATTTTGACGATATATGATATGCTAATTCCGACGGTGTATTATACGTCACGAGAGCTACAAAGTGTAAGAGATGAAGCCCCCATCTTGAAGGTCAAAACCTGAAATAAGGCGACATGACAACTTATTAATGATTCGTGGGCTTAAAAGAAATTTATTAAATTAATGTTTGCTACAAACTATGAGATTTGAAATTTGAATTCCATTTTCCATCCTTCATTAAAGTCAACCTAAGGTTAAGAATCATTTTGGCTCCAAAAGAATTTGAATTTTAAAATTCAAAATAGCCTTCTAATTCAAGTTGGCCTCATTTAGTTTTTTGGTCCCAAATGAAAAAATAATTTTAATTTTAATTTTATTTTCCCTTCGAAAATTGCTAGTCAGCTCCCTCAATAATGTCTTGTAAAAAACTTTAAGGGCTATTATTTTCCTCATCAAACACAGATCTAAAGTTTAGAAATCCTTGCGGCCAGGAGTAGTCGAAGCATATCTTAAGGAGTTGTTGAAGTTCTGAGTTTGGTTTGGGCTTAATGTTTATCTCTCTACCATGGGTATACGCTGGGTTCCTTCTCTGTTGCAGGTGGAATGGCTCTTTTGATTTTGGGTAAAATTCAGAGTTTTTGTGGTGTAAGTGTGACCTCAGATGTTTAAGCTAAATCCGGCCATGTTCTTGCAACGAACCTAATTGTAGCTCATAAAGATCGACAATTTCTTAAAAAATATGATTGATAGAATTCAATACCAATCATTGAAAGAGTTCCAATCATTGAAAGAGACTTAGAGTAGGATGGCCTTTTTTCCTAAAAGAATTGTATGGAAAGCATACTTTTTAGATTGTGCCGAATGTTTGACAAATTACATGATTTTAAATCACTCTTAGTACTAGTTTTTGTCATAAAAAATGGAAATCACGTGAATCTCTAATACAATAAACGAATTGTTGTTGAGTTTTTTTACATTCTCTAAATGCAACTTATCAAATGTATTTCTGACACGATTGTGATCTTAAAACAAAATTATGTGTCAGAGTGTATACATATAGTCCAAGATGAAGCACATCTACTTAATTTCACAATAAGTAATTTATTTGAACCCTATCACTGAAAAATACATCACTCCTATTCCAACTAACAGATTCTTATTTAATGTTTTTGGGTTTGTGTCATGAATAACAGATTCTTATTTAATGTTTTTGGGTTTGTGTCATGAATAACAGATTCTTATTTAATGTTTTTGGGTTTGTGTCATGAATAACAGATTCTTATTTAATGTTTTTGGGTTTGTGTCATGAATATATGGGTTTATGTCATGAATTTATGGATAAAGGAAAAAGAAGGAGAAATAGAAAAATCACCTTTTTATTTTTGGATGGATGGGATCTCATGGAAAAGAGTGAGCAACCAGAATTAAGGTGGTAAAAATAATGAAAATTCATAAAAAAGAAAAATAAATTAATTTGAAGGTAAACTTTGCATGCATTTAATAATTCATTTTATTATTTTAAATAAAAAATTTAATAAAAAGTATTTAAAAAATATTAAATGGATATATAAAAAATTAATAATATATTTCTTAGAGAATTTTTTCGGATTGAGATCACATAGGATTTTTGGGGCCTAGCTCAATCAGAAAAGTTCTCTCTCTAAACATTATGGATCACATAAGTCTTCAGAAATATATTTCTTTTTAAACTTAAAAAACTATAGCTAAATAAATTTAAAAAAAAATTATGACTAAAATTAATGGCAAAGTATCTACTCATTTTAATTTCTTTTAGAAACATTATTACAAAAATAATATTATAAAAATAACTTTTATCAATATATAAAGAATACAAACAATGTTATCTATTGAATTTTGGTTGTCATTGATGTCAACCCAAGCAACACTAGAATATTCCCCGCCTTTGTTGACTAAAATGCATGGCAATTCATGGTTTTTTTAAACAAGACCACCTTTATTGGATTCTCCTCGTCTTGCTAATTCCAACGGTATATGATATGCTAATTTTGACGGTATATGATACGTCACGAGAACTACAAAGTGTAAGAGATCAAGCCCCCATCTTGCTAATTCCAACCGTATATGATATGCTAATTTCGACGATATATGATACGTCATGAGAGCTACAAAGTGTAAGAGATGAAGCCCCCATCTTGAAGGTCAAAACCCGAATTAAGGTGACATGACAACTTATTATTGATTTGTGGGCTTAAAACAAATTTATTAAATTAATGTTTGCTCCAAACTATGAAATTTGAAATTTGAATTCCATTTTCCATCTTCATTAAAGTCAACCTAAAGTTAAGAATACTTTTAGCTCCAAAAGAATTTTAATTTTAAAATTAAAAGTTGGCCTCATTTAATTTTTTTGTCCCAAATGAAAAAATAATTTTAATTTTAATTTTATTTTCCGTTCGAAAATTGCTAGTCAGCTCCCTGAATAATGTCTTCTAAAAAACTTTAAGGGCTATTATTTTCCTCATCAAACACAGATCTAAAGTTTAGAAATCCTTGCGGCCAGGAGTAGTCGAAGCATATCTTAAGGAGTGGTCGAAGTTCTGAGTTTGGTTTGGGCTTAACGTTTATCTGTGTACCATGGGTATACGCTAGGTTCCTTCTCTATTGCAGGTGGAATGGCTCTTTTGATTTTGGGTAAAATTCAGAGTTTTTGTGGTGTAAGTCTGACCTCAGATGTTTAAGCTAAATCCGGCCATGTTCTTGCACCGAACCTAATTGTAGCTTATAAAAATCCCATTGCAAAACTCATAGAAATCCGCATGTCTGAAAGGGATTCGCTATCTGGCTCTAAAGCAATCCAAGAATAGTATACCTTCAAAGCTTTGTTGTTGGTTAAGGGACATTCCGCCACTCTCGAAGGTCATTTATTCAATCGTCTTGGAACAGAGTGGTAAGAATCCGAGCCTCTGAGGCACTTATGTGATAACAATTCGACACTATTTAGGGTCAATTCAATGAAGACCCAAGCTTTGTTTGAAAGGGATATAGGTCGGCTACAAATATGTGATCAATTTGAGTTCTAGAGAAACGTTGGCCTAACAATTCGACACTATTTAGGGCTCAATTCAGTGAAGACCCGAGCTTCGTTTGAAGGGGATATAGGTGGGCTACAAATATGTGATCAATCTGAGTTCTAGAGAAATGTTGGCCCATGACTTCTTGATGATCAATTGGTGCCATCCGCACTCTTCTAAAGTGCAATATTTTCCAAAGTTATAACCATGAATTGGGTCGTCTATTAAATCCCCTTCGAGCCTTGTATAATTTATGGAAGTTGAAAATAAAGTTAAGGCAGAGGTTGTTTGAATGCATTTTTTTAAGCCGCCTTCTGCACAAAAATAGTTTCTTACAATGGTCATTAAGCAGAATTTAAGACGGATCTGGAGGTTCCCTCTATTTTAATTACTCAACTTTAATTGGCTGAATTTTGTCACTGTTTCAAAGCTGATCTGGTGTGAAATTTCAAGCAAGTATTCTCATGCCCTAACCAGTGATTTAAGAGTTAATTCAACACTTATGCTTGGATCAACGTACATGTGGTTTTAATCTAGTTCTTGTAATATCATTGAAAGCACTATTCAAAGGGTTTGTAATATCATTGAAAGCACTATTCAAAGGGTTTGTAATTGATGATTGTTTGCCTTACAAGTTTGATCATTGGTGGAACAATTCAGTTTGACCAGAATTGCATTGGCAACATCTTTAGTTAACTTCAGAAGGCATCAGAAGTACATGAACTCTTATTCAGTCTACTAGTCACATCACTTTGCAGAAAATTTTATAAGTATGGTTTGGGTAGTAGTATGGGTTTTACTGTTGAAGTAGTCTGGTTTGGTATTGTTTTGCAGAAGTTTGATTTTGTAAGTGAGCTATTATCCTTGGTACGGGAGCCAACAGTTGTTTGCATATTCTATTATCATTTTCAAGGTGGTTGGGTGGTGCAAGGCAGGTGATTGACATAACCTTGAAGTTGTAGCATGAAAACACTTTAGGGTGGCAGGGTGATGTTAGGGAAAGTTGGAGCATCCTTCCAGTTGGAGTTGAAACATATTATGTACTCATAAATGGAGTTGAAACATATTACGTACTCATAAATTATTAAGAAAATGTTTTGTAGATTTTTTACTGGAAGGATTTTTATTTACTGGAAGGATTTCCAACATTATCTAATATAAAGAAAACAAAAAATATTTAATGATTCTTCATTTAAAAATAATATATAATGATTCTAGAGTACATAAATATATTTTAAAACAAAAAGTAACTAACAAAATATAAACATTTTTTTAAAAATGAAATGATTTTATATTTTCTTTATATTCTATATTTCACATGATAATAAAATTAAATAAAAACAAAAAATTGTAACACATTCCATTTCATTGTTACTGAGAAAAAAATTGTAAATGCTGCATATATATATACCCTTCATTACATTCCTCATAAGTTGCATTTGTTTTAATCAATTTATTTATGTGTGTCGTAAGTTTGATTTGTTTTGATCAACATATTTATGTGTTAAGCTTTACTTGGAATATATTTTAAAATGAGAAACTGTTTGTCCTAGTGAAGCTTTATTATAGAATCCTCTATGATACTTAATGTTAAGGTTTCAAATTAACTTGAAATTTATTTAGTTTTTTTCCCTTGTTTTCTACCCATACTTTAGATTATATTTTAAAATTAGAAACTAGGTTTTTTTAAAGACTTTTCAAAAAGTTTAAATAAAAACATGCATCTACAGAATCTACACAAAGGGTTGTAAGCTATACCATCACTTTCACAATTAAATCTTGATCTTCAAGCCATTTGAATGTATCACATGAGAAAATTCACATAAAATCCAACAATTACAAAAAAAGACTTCACAACTAAAATAAAATCAAACATATAAACTATTAATGAAAAACCAACCATATAAACTAATGAAATGCAAGTGAAATATGATGGTAGGTCTCTGCAGTTTGGCATCAAGATCCACATAATTATTATGTTTAAAGTGGTATCAAGAAATTGTATTATCAAGATTCACATAATTATGTTTAAAGTGGTATCAAGAAATTGTATTCAATGGTAATTACTAAATAAAAAGGGTCACAGATAATCCTAATTCTTAGATTTATGTTGAGATAATCCTAATTCTTAGATTTATGTTGTCAATATATTTATTTATTTATTTTTTCTGGGTCTTCATCAAAACAAAAATCTATGGTGAAAAACCCTAGAAAAGTGACAATTTTTAGATATAACTGTAATTGAATCCAAAATGTTCTGAAAAGCCCAACTCAACTTTGGTTGGATCAACTACATTAAAGATATATATCCTTTGTGCAAAAAATACAAGGAATAAATATGAAGCAAAAAGGCATTTAATGTAGAGAAATCTAAACATTTCATAGAAATTTAATGTCTATTTTTTTAAATATTAATATTGTATAAAAAATTACTGTGTTCAATGGTAATCCAGTATAAGAATTGGTTGAATTGAATACATTATTTTACACCACAAATACTGTTAATGAGATTAGAAAACACTTTATTTATATGAGTTAATGTGTAAAGAGAAATTTAAAAAAATATTAATATTGTAGAAAAAAATTATTGTGTTCAATAGTAATCCAGTATAAGAATTGGTTAAATTGAATAGATTATTTTATACCATAAATACGGTTAATGAAATTAGAAAACACTTTATTTATATGGTGATACTCTTGAAAATAATCCATAAGAATAATTTTCTCCCTTCCTTTATTATTGAATGACCCAAATTCTAAATTTGTATATGACCAACTTATTATATAGAAATTAAACTTAATGTATTTGGCAACATGTATAAAACTGTTTTAAACCATTACAATTATTGGGAAATAAAAATAAAATTTATGATGAGCAACTGGCTTAAAAATAATTGGAAAACTAAAATAAAATTATCAAATATATTAAAATAAAATTAGAAAATTCTAATTATATAGGGTTTATTATTACTATTTTTAACCCATCTTCAAAACTCAAACTCGGGATGGACAAATTGAAACTATCTATTTTTCTGGGAAAAAAAATAATTAAAATAATAAAGAAAACCAAAAAAATGAAAGTAATGTGATCCATCCAACTCAGAGAATCTAAACCATACGAAAGAAAACATGAAGGGTTATTTCTAAGCGGGAAAACGTAAAGAATCTAACCATACGAAACGAAAGAAAACATGAAGGGTTATTTCTAAGCGGGAAAACGTAAAGAATCGATTACGATTTCTCTTTCTCTTTCCAGAATACCTTGAGCTAGGGATTTAAAAAAGTAAAATAATCAAAATTATAAAGTGAAGGATTTCAAGAGTGATCAGAGAGAAAGAAATGAGGTGCAAACAGGGCAGCTCAAATTCAAAGCACACAGATAGGCATGATACATGGATTTCATTTATTCATTTTTCGTCTTTCTAAGAATATGAACCAGACGAATTAATTTACATTTACAGTCCGAAAACTTCAACAAATTTAATCTGTTTCTTTATTTATTGAAACCAAAAAAAACGAGGAAGTAAATAAATATGTTCGTTCTTTCTAGAAACCAGAGAGGCAATAACGCATAAAGGATTGTACATACTGATACAGCCAAGCAAACATAAACAAATCTATTACTTCTCAAAGCCAGAGGAAACATTGTACCTGAATTAGAACATCAAGGGAAATCCAACTTATTACGTCTCAAAGCCAGAGGAAACATTGTACCTGAAGTAGAACATCAAGGGAAATCCAACACCAATTCCAATTGTTCCATCGCAGCCCCTGCTTCCATCGTAACTTGTTTGGCCTGTCGGAAATCACAGGATCGAAGTGAAAACTTTTTTTCTTGCAAGATCTTGGCAAATTGCAATCAAATTAAGAAAGGGAAAGAAACGTAGAGATAAATATATAATATGTAATACAACTATATATTTGGCTTGATCTTCCTCCCTCGTTAAATTGAAATAGATATGTTCTTTCTTTCTCGAAACCATTGCAATCAAAGTAAGAAAGGGAAAGAAACGCAGAGATAAATATATAATATGTAATACAACTATATATTTGGCTTGATCTTCCTCACTCGTTAAATTGAAATAGATATGTTCTTTCTTTCTCGAAACCAGAGGCAAGAAAACATAAAAGGATTGTTTATACAGCCAAGAAAACATAAAAGGATTGTTTATACATCCAAGAAAACATAAACAGATCTATTACTTCTCAAAGCCAGAGGAAACATTGTACCTGAAGTAAAACTTCAAGGGAAATCCAACAGCAATTCCAGTTATTTCATCCATCGTAAGCTGTTTGGCCTGTCGGAAATCACAAGATCGAATTCAAAACTTATTTCCTTGTATGATCTTGATTGGCAAATTGCAATCAAAGAAAGAAAGGAAAAGAAACGCAAAGATCAGTATAACTAATGTGATCTTCCTCCCTCTCTAGAAAGAAATCCACATAATATCCTACTTGATCTTCCTCCCTCTCTAGATTGAAATCAAATTTAATTCCAATCCACACTTACAATCAATATTTCAATATTATTGACACAAATTCACAGAATACTACGC
>APFE030029749.1:0-46223 GCA_000404065.3 Pinus taeda
CTTATTTCTTCCGGATCCCAAATTAAGCTGTTGGGTTCTTCTGTTTCTCTACCTGTCTAAGGATCTACCAAGATTAAACTGTTTGGCCAGATTTACAATCTCTATATTCTAAAACAGGAAATTTAAACCCAGGGAGACCAAGATTAAACTGTTTGGACCTCCCTTTAACTAAAGTAGCAATACCGGGATAACTTTACAACATTTGAAGGCAATTGAATGAACTTCAAGTAGCCTTCTTCATTTGGAGATTGTTTGAGCAAATATGGAGCATTGCAGCAAGCACAGTACGACATATTTGGCCTGTGAAATGCCAATCATGAAAAATGCATACCTGCTGCAGCAGGAGCTAACAGTGGCTCCACTCGGGGATGGCTTCTCCTTGCGGGAAGTCAAGAACAGCAGGCCAGAACGCCTTGATTTTTTAGTTTCTTGCTGTCTTCTGCAAAACTTATTGTCTTCGACCACTTTATTCCGTCTAGCTACCTACCCTAACCAGCAGCTACTTTGCCGTTAGGTAAAATCAAACAAACAGTGCAGCCATTTAAGCAACTGTGAAATGAGATAAACTTGCTGACTGATCGTTTCTGAACGCAAAAGCATCATCCGGGCATATGCTTTTACAACCAAAATTGTGGCCTCCATCACTTGCCGCTGAAGCATACGGTCTTCACTGAGAAAACATGTTAACAAAATTTTGTTAAGCCAAAGTTCCATGTAATCTACAATTGGATCGATGAACTTACCCTGTGAGAAAACTTCTTCTGCTTCTTCTGAATCTTCAATAGAATCATGCAGAGTTTGTGAATCAGCAGGTAGCAACATCTTCTCCTGAGTTGAGGATGGGAGACTTCGGCATGATTTAGGATCTTCTGGGTCGAGGGGAGCAGCTTCATCTTCGGTAATGAGCCTAGCAGATGATCCTTTCGTATTTCCCTTGGATCCCAGATCATACAGAATCCACAGGTCCTCAGGAAACAATGTTCCCTCCTGAATATGGGAATGGAATCTTAGGCATGATTCCGGGTTCTTTGGGCTGGAAGGATCAGCTACATCTTCGGTAATGACCCTAGCTGTTGATCCTTTTGTCTTTCCCTTCGAACCTAGATCATACTCAAACTGTAATTGAGGAGACAACACTATTCCCTTGTGAACTGGAGGAGGAAGATATTGGTAAAACTCTTGAGGGTTGCGAAAATCATAAGACTGACTTTGAGCTCCTAAGAGTTTTACCAAAATCTTCCTCCTCCAGTTCACAAGGGAATATTGTTGTCTCATGAATTACAGTTTGAGTATGATCTGGGTTCCAAGGGAAAGACAGAAGGATCAACGGCTAGGGTCATTACCGAAGATGTAGCTGATCCTTCGAGCCCAAAGAACCCGGAATCATGCCTAAGCTTCCATGCCCATATTCAGGAGGGAACACTGTTGCCTGAGGACCTGCGGATTCTGTATGATCTAGGATCCAAGGGAAAGACAGAAGGATCATCTGCTAGGCTCATTACCGAAGATGCATCTGCTCCCCTCGACCCAGAAGATCCTAAATCATGCCGAAGTCTCCCGTCCTCAACTCAGGAGAAGATGCCGCTACCTGCTGATTCACAAACTCTGCATGATTCTATTGAAGATTTAGAAGAAGCAGAAGAAGTTCTCTCACAGGGTAAGTTCATCGATCCAATTGCATATTACATGGAACTTTAGCTTAACAAAATTTTGTTAACATGTTTTCTCAGTGAAGACCGTATGCTTCAGCGGCAAGTGATGGAGGCCACAATTTTGGTTGTAAAAGCATAAGCCCGGATGATGCTTTTGTGTTCAGAAACGATCAGTCAGCAAGTTTATCTCATTTCACAGTTGCTTAAATGGCTGCACTGGTTGTTTGATTTTACCTAACGGCAAAGCAGCTGCTGGTTAGGGTAGGTAGGTAGAAGGAATAAAGCGGCCGGAGACAATAAGTTTTGCAGAAGACAGCAAGAAACTAAAAAATCAAGGCGTTCTGGCCTGCTGTTCTTGACTTCCTGCAAGGAGAAGCCATCCCCGAGTGGAGCCACTGTTAGCTCCTGCTGCAGCAGGTATGCATTTTTCATGATTGGCATTTCACAGGCCAAATATGTCGTACTGTGCTTGCTACAATGCTCCATATTTGCTCAAACAGTCTCCAAATGAAGAAGGCTACTTCAAGTTCATTCAATTGCCTTCAAATTTTGTAAAGTTATCCCGGTATTGCTACTTTAGTTAAAGGGAGGTCCAAACAGTTTAATCTTGGTCTCCCTAGGTTTAAATTTCCTGTTTTAGAATATAGAGATTGTAAATTTGTCCAAACAGTTTAATCTTGGCAGACCTTAGATAGGTAGAGAAACAGAAGAGCCCAACAGCTTAATCTGGGCTCCAGAAGAAATAAGGGTAGTATGTAGATATGAAAGCATCAAAAGAAAAATGTATGATGGGTTTGCAAGTCTAAGTGCACCCCCAAGCAAAAGAAGAAAAATGCTAGGCAAGTAGGCTGGGTAGGTAGTTTTGAGGCTATTGAATTGCTGACCAGTTCCAAGTTTTCAGGCATCATATCATGCATAACATAATCAACAAAGATTTGTAAGCAAAAGGCTAAAAAGAAGTATAACTGACTCCCCTTCTCTGTTTTCCCCAATCATTAACTAAGATCCCCAAAAGAGGTCAAGATCTGCTTGACACCTCTTAAGTTCATCATCTTCATAACTCCGGTTTGAGTAAAGATCTGCTTTACTCAAAGTTGTTCCATATCTTCTCCCGAAGTATGGTCCTTCCCCCTTGTAATAGCTTAAGTTCTCCCGAACTTAGCGCTTTCTTACCATCTCCATGTTAACCACTAACATTATTATTTAGCTCCCTATTCTTCCCGTCCCCTTATTAATATTAAGTGTAATTCCCCTATGTAATATCCCTCCCCCTGGTTGAAAAATAACCATAGCAACTCCCGGGAATTGTTCAGTTTATCAGAAACTAAGCAAGAACCCCAACCTCCAAAACCACCTTCCAGATACTATGGACTCCTTCCAAAGTATAAATTTCCCCCGAGGTAGTTGGACCCCTTCCGAAACCTCAAAAGCGTTCACACCCACTTACTTACCTTTTCTCCTCAAAGTCGTTTTCGCGTCGCAACCTCGCCCTCTCACATTCATGCAAAACATTGCCCATCCGTCCCCCGCCGATGCGATATTGCGATATCGGCGATCGGCGATCGTAAACGCCGAGTGTCCAATCCATTCACCTCTCCGTCTCCGCCGATGCGATATCGCGATATCGCATATCGGTAGTCGCAAGCGCCAAATGCCCAACCCAATGATCCCCCTCTTTCCCCGCCGACGCGATATCGCGATATCGCATCGGAGTTTCTTCACCACAGTACATCCAGTATCTCACCACTTCGCTCTGTACTAGGGACCCACAGCTGACGTCATCCGCCGTACAGCCGACACCATGCTTATGTCAGCAGCTAGAAAAGCCGAAAAAGCTTCGCGCAGGGAGAAAAGTCGCACTTCGGAGCTCTAGATCAAGAATCGAGGTAGTTTTTGATGCGCGAAGAGCTATTCGCGCATCTCTACGGGAAATAGGCCATTTCTAGGAATCTTCAGGGAATCTTCTGATTTCCGAGCCCACTGCGCGTCGGAAGAGCCCGAAAATCTCCCAATCGTGCCAAAGGATCCGGTTTGAAGACAGCAGCAGATCAGTCACAGAGTTTAAAGTGTATCAGTTCAAATCATCAGGCATCAAGCGTGTTAAAGAGTATCAGTCGACGGTGGAAACCATCAATGTAGCACCAAAGTGTATCAGAGAATATCTTGTGCAGTGGCCCAAAGCAAGAGAAAATTGAATATCTTCCAGCAGATTCATAGAAGGAGAGCGAAACTACTTGAAGCTCTCAAATCATAATAATTGCACATTCAATTCGCACGAAAGCTGAACTGCAGCCCCGAAGCTCATTCACTCCAGTAGCACCACATCTGGTCCCCAAGGGCCACCTCGTCACCTGTTCCGATTCAGCTGCCCCCAGCGCAGCCAAAAATATTTACTTGCATTTAATTCCAGCAGCATTTAGATTTTTGAAGAGTTCTAAGCAGACCTGTTAAGGTCACTTGTAATGATGTCTTTCCGATATTTTGTTTATAAATACCACCCTAAGCGATATTGTGAAGGGGTTGGTTGGTTGGTAGTAGTTGTTGGTCAGTCTCCTTTCCAGCATTTTCTCTGAGCAAAGACTCGCACTATAACTGTCATATTTTTCCATAATCAAAGATTGCTGAAAGCATGGATTGCGAAACAACTTGCTGTTTTCTCTTGGCCAAGGAATGATCACGGAATTCCTGTGTCTCTGCATGATCCAATAAGTGTTCTTCTTCCCTGTTTATTTTATGTTTTTATCACCTTTCTGCCTTTCTAAATTGCAGGAAAAAAGAATAGCTTAAGATTTGTTTCATTACACCTTAAGTTCAATTTATGCATTTTTCAATGTTTTCTTCAGAAACGGTTATGAGCTTGTACTCTTAAATGATCTGGTTTACCTTATTTCTTTCACATATGAGTGCATGTATTTGGAATTCTTAATTGCTCCGGGATCCCACTCATCCATTTATCCTCTTTGTCAGCATGATGAAATGATTCTCTTTTGCCTTTCATCCCTGATACTCATTTCGTACTTTCAGCAGACCGAATGTTGTATCCTGTGTGGCTATCTTGCTTCGTATCCCCTTGTGACCAAGAAAACACTCGCATGTCTCAATCTGTGACTCCATGCCCAATGGTTCGAAACTTATAACACCTTACTGTGCCTCTTTATTCAAGAATCCTACCTTCCTTCCAATCATAGTCAACATTCCCTTGAAGTCAGAAAGCTAGCCTAAAATCATCAACTAAGGTTGAATCTAAAGGAGAGAGCCCTCTTCGATTTCAGGTGGGCTAGAACCTGCAATCAGAAGATTGGTTTGTTGTTACCTCGGCCGTATCCCTACTAGGAGCCTAGGGACAACCTGAGTGATAACATAATGGTGACTCCACTGGGGACCTCCTCAGATAAATCAATGCAACCACTCTGCAGCTCTATAGTGGAAGAAACTGACTTGTAAAAGCCTCGGTCAACCTGTATCTGCGCACTCCATTGGGGATTCAAGCGCTATGTTCATCTTTAAACCCCACTGGAGGAAGTGCTCCTATTTTTCAGAGCTTGTCACGCTTAGTTCTGATCTCTGATGGTGGACAGAGATCAGGCACTTCAGAGTCCAGACGTCCCCCTGGCGACTCCACTTCAATTTCAATCAAAGGCTCGACTGAGGAACGAACCAAATGTTACAGCCAAGTACCCCATGTATTAACAACAAGAGAGAATGACCAAATCTTGGGAGGAACTTCCGATAGAAGAAGCTTTAGAAAAATGCAGAGAAAGTTTATCAGAGTTTGAGCTTAATGACGAATTTTTCAGAGCAGTATTGTCAAAAATACCAGGCGGCCGGAATAAACTGTTCCTTGAGTTTTTTGTGGAAACATATGAGAATGAAATTGAACTCTTAGGAGGTCAAATTCAGTCTTATGATTTTCGCAACCCTCAAGAGTTTTACGAAAATCTTCCTCCTCCAGTTCACAAGGGAATAGTGTTGTATCCTGAATTACAGTTTGAGTATGATCTGGGTTCCAAGGGAAAGACAGAAGGATCAACGGCTAGGGTCATTACCGAAGATGTAGCTGATCCTTCCAGCCCAAAGAACCCGGAATCATGCCTAAGCTTCCACGCCCATATTCAGGAGGGAACACTATTGCTCGAGGACCTGCGGATTCTGTATGATCTGGGATCCAAGGGAAAGACAGAAGGATCATCTGGTAGGCTCATTACCGAAGATGCAGCTGTTCCCCTCGACCCAGAAGATCCTAAATCATGCCGAAGTCTCTCGTCCTCAACTCAGGAGAAGATGCCGCTACCTGCTGATTCACAAACTCTGCATGATTCTATTGAAGATTCAGAAGAAGCAGAAGAAGTTCTCTCACAGGGTAAGTTCATCGATCCAATTGCAGATTACATGGAACTTTGGCTTAACAAAATTTTGTTAACATGTTTTCTCAGTGAAGACCGTATGCTTCAGCGGCAAGTGATGGAGGCCACAATTTTGGCTGTAAAATCATATGCCCGGATGATGCTTTTGTGTTCACAAACAATCAGTCAGCAAGTTTATCTCGTTTCACAGTTGCTTAAATGGCTGCACTGGTTGTTTGATTTTACCTAACGGCAAAGCAGCTGCTGGTTAGGGTAGGTAGGTAGAAGGAATAAAGCGGCCGGAGACAATACGTTTTGCAGAAGACAGCAAGAAACTAAAAAATCAAGGCGTTCTGGCCTGCTGTTCTTAACTTCCCGCAAGGAGAAGCCATCCCCGAGTGGAGCCACTATTAGCTCCTGCTGCAGCAGGTATGCATTTTTCATGATTGGCATTTCACAGGCCAAATATGTCATACTGTGCTTGCTGCAATGCTCCGTATTTGCTCAAACAGTCTCCAAAAAGAAGAAGGCTACTTCAAGTTCATTCAATTGCCTTCAAATTTTGTAAAGTTATCCCGGTATTGCTACTTTAGTTAAAGGGAGGTCCAAACAGTTTAATCTTGGTCTCCCTAGGTTTAAATTTCATGTTTTAGAATATAGAGATTGTAAATCTGTCCAAACAATTTAATCTTGGCAGATTCTTAGATAGGTAGAGAAGCAAAAGAGTCGAACAGCTTAATCTGGGCTCTGGAAGAAATAAGGGTAGTATGTATATAGGAAAGCATCAAAAGAAAAATGTATGATGGGTTTGCAAATCTAAGTGCACCTCCAAATAAAAGAAGAAAAAATGCTAGGCAAGTAGGCTAGGTAGGTAGTTCTGAGGCTGTTGAATTGCGGACCAGTTCCAAGTTTTTAGGCATCATATCATGCAGAACCTAATCAACAAAGATTTGTAAGCAAAAGGCTCAAATGAGGTATAACTGACTCCCCTTCTCTGTTTTCCCCAATCATTAACTAACATCCCCAAAAGAGGTCAAGATCTGCTTGACACCTCTTAAGTTCACCATCTCCATAAACACTGGCTTGAGTAAATATCTGCTTTACTCAAAGTTGTTCCATATCTTCTCCCGAAGTATGGTCCTACCCCCTGTAACAGCCTAAGTTCTCCCGAACATGGCGCTTTCTTGCCATCTCCATATTAACCACTAACATTATTATTTAGCTCCCTATTCTTCCCGTCCCCTTATTAATATTAAGTAAAATTCCCCTATGTAATATCCCTCATCCTGGTTGAAAAATAACCATAGCAACTCCCGGGAATTGTTCAGTTTATCAGAAACTAAGCAAGAACCCCAACCTCCGAAACCACTTTCCAAATACTTTGGACTCCTTCCAAAGTATAAAATTCCCCCAAACTAGTCGGACCCCTTCCGAAACCTCAAAATCCCTTCACACCCACTTACTTACCTTTTTTCCTCAAAGCCGTTTTCGTGTCGCAACCTCGCCCTCTCACATTCATGCAAAACATTGCCCATCCGTCCCCCGCCGATGTGATATTGCGAAATCGGCGATCGGCGATCGCAAACGCCAAGTGTCCAATCCATTCACCTCTCTGTCTCCGCCGATGCGATATCGCGATATCGCATATCGGCAGTCGCAAGCGCCAAATCCCAACCCAATGATCCCCCTCTTTCCCCGTTGACGCAATATCGCAATATCGCATTGGAGTCTCTTCACCACAGTCCATCCAGTATCTCACCATGTCGCGATGTACCAGGGACCCACAGCTGACGTCATCCACCGTACAACCGACGCAATGCTTACGTTAGCAACCAGAAAAGCCGAAAAAGCTTCGTGCAGGGAGAAAAATCACACTTCGGAGCTCCAAATCAAGAAACGGAGGCAGTTTCCGATGCGTGAATAGCACGAAGCGTTATTCGCGCATCGCTACGGGAAATAGGCCATTTCGAGGAATCTTCCGGGAATCTTCTGATTTCCGAGCCCACTGCGCGCCGAAAGAGCCCGAAAATCGCCCAATCGTGCCAAAGGATCCGATTTGAAGACAATAGCAGATCAGTCACAGAGTTTAAAGTGTATCAGATCAAATCAGCAGGCATCAAGCGTGTCAAAGAGTATCAGTCGACGGTGGAAATCATCAATGTAGCGGCAAAGTGTATCAGAGAATATCTTGTGTAGTGGCCCAAAGCAAGAGAATATTGAATATCTTCCAGCAAATTCATAGAAGGAGAGCGAAACTACTTGAAGCTCTCAAATCATAATAATTGCACATTCAATTCACACCAAAGCCAAACTGCAGCCCCGAAGCACATTCACTCCAGCAGCACCGCATCTGATCCCCAAGGGCCACCTCGTCACCTGTTCTGATCCAGCTGCCCCCAGCACAGCCAAAAAAGATTTACTTGCATTTAATTCCAGCAGCATTTAGGTTTTTGAAGAGTTCTAAGCAGACCTGTCAAGGTCACTTGTAATGATGTCTTTCCGATATTTTGTTTATAAATACCACCCTAAGCGATATTGTGAAGGGTTGGTTGGTTGATAGTAGTTGTTGGTCAATTTTCTTTCTAGCATTTTCTCTGAGCAAAGACTCGCACTGTAACTGTTATATTTTTCCATAATCAAAGATTGCTGAAAGCATGGATTGTGAAACAACTTGTTGTTTTCTCTTGGCCAAGGAATGATCACGAAATTCCTGTTCTCTGCATGATCCAATAAGTGTTCTTCTTCCCTGTCTATTTTATGTTTTTATCACCTTTCCGCCTTTCTAAATTGCAGGAAAAAAGAATAGCTTAAGATTTGTTTCATTACACCTTATGTTCAATTTATGCATTTTTTCAATGTTTTCTTCAGAAACAGTTATGAGCTTGTATTCTTAAATGATCTGGTTTACCCTATTTCTTTCACATATGAGTGCATGTCTTTGGAATTCTTAACTGCTCCGAGATCCCACTCATCCATTTATCCTCTTTGTCAGCATGATGAAATGATTCTCTTTTGCCTTTCATCCATGATGCTCATTTCGTACTTTCAGCAGACCGAATATTGTATCCTGTGTGGCTATCCCGCTCCGTATCCCCTTGTGACCAAGAAAACGCTCGCATTCCTCAATCTGTGACTCCATGCCCAATGGTTCAAAACATATAACACCTTACTGTGCCTCTTTATTCAAGAATCCTACATTCCTTCCAATCACAGTCAACATTCCCTTGAAGTCAGAAAGCTAGCCTAGAATCATCAACTAAGGTTGAATCTAAAGGAGAGAGCCCTCTCCGATTGCAGGTGGGCTAGAACCTGCAATCAGAAGATTGGTTTGTGGTTACCTCGGCCGTATCCCTACTAGGAGCCTAGGGACAACCTGAGTGATAACACTTAGTTTAAACAAGTTAATAAGAAATTTTCTTAACCCTCTAGCTCAAACTAAGACTTCAAAATTGGATTCTTATCCAAATTAGGTAATTAGCTGTTCCGTGTGGGTTGTTTTGTTTCTGTAAGTGTTTATGTGACCTTCTGTTTAGAGTCAAAATACTTGAACCCTTGTATGTCTTTGTTTCTTTCCATGGGTTTTGCTAGTTTGCATGCACTTCTTTGTTCTCTATGTTCACAACCATGCCATAATGCTCTGCAACCCTTGCTCATTCACATCACATCACAATCTACTTGTTTAAGAATTCAAGGTCCTAGTTTTGGACTATGTGGTCAATTTAAAGTATCAAATTAGGTCAATTTAATGTACCTCTGGAGAATTTAAATACCACTCACAATTCTTCTCATAAGTACTAGCAGTTGGGTAGTTCAATTACCAAATCAGAAATATGGGAAATAGGGAAAATTGGATATTAAATTCAGGATAAATATGAAACTTTCCAACTCTCGCTTACATCTTTTTCTGATGAAACGAGATACATGTTAGATATTCTCTTCTTTAGGTTTTGGAAATATATTAAATGAATCCATATTACATCAAATAATTTTTTTAAGATATCCATGCTAGTCATTTTCAACATCATAATTCTTAATCACAATTATAAAATCATGGGTTTAAAGAGTTGTTAAAATGACTAGCTGTCTTAATCCTTGTTAAGTAATTTTTTCATCATTTACTCCTTTAGAACAAATGTCTCACTATGAATTGAAGAGCCCCTTGATCAACCATATCTATTTCTAGTCCATCTTGGCATTTACACTCCATACCTCAATCATGAAAATATTACCAAACTATTAAATTCCATATAAAGGAATAACCATCTATGAGAATGCATGGGTAACTAAACACTATAAGCATTAATATAATAGGATGTATTTTATATGCATAGTGCATACAATTTCATGATGAAATCCCCCTAAATGTAAAACTTCACTTGCTAGAGTTTACATTAAATATGGTCGACTCCTATTGCAAAATAAATATATAGTAGAGGATATTTCACTATACTAGACATGTTATCCTAGTCATTAGGAACACATGATCTAGGTGGCTCTAGAAAGGCTTAAAAATAAAAATCTTCCAATTTCGTCAAAACTAGGACCGGAACATAGATTTCATCGTCCTTTTTCCAACAACACAAACAACACTCAAATCCAACTTTGTATGCTCAAGATATTCATAGTCAAAACTTTGGTCAACTTGGCCCCAAAAACTAAATTTAGCAAGGTGCCAACTAAATTTGGAGCATAGCTAAAATTGGCAGACTCAATAAATTTCGCAGAATCCTCTAAATTTGGAGGCCACTAACTAAATGACATTTTTTCATTTCACGGTTGTAAAAACTGACAAATTTGTCGTGTATTTAAAATTTCCAATGACCCCGAAAAATAGGCTGATAAGTTTTTAACAATTTGTTTATAAAAGAAAAAACAATTAACTAGCAATTGCACTGATAGATGGAAAGGAACACTGATAGGTGGAGTGGAGAATATGGAAGGAAATAATCAAGAAAAATATATAGACAATGAAACACAATCGGAATTTGAGTTTCTATATATCTTCTAAACAATGTAGTAGGAGTTTAAATTTAAGAAGAAAGTTACATTAACATAAATGTCCCAAAAGCAATGACAATCCCTGTAGACATAAGGTATATGAAAGAGTTGAAATTGTTTTTGGTTTTCAAAAATGGTATGAAATAAATTCTGAGCATGGAAATTATTAGATATATATCAACTAGATATCATTGGCACTTGGAAGGCATGACTTTTATCAGTAAGTTGTTGTGAATATGAGAAAATATCTAAAGATTAGAATTGTGTATCAATGAATGTTTTGAAAGTACATGTGAAAATCTCTATGATTCGAGAAACTGAGGCAGGTATGCCTTTTAAGAAATATTATATTAGCATCTTTGTGAAAAGTTGGTTGGATGAATATGCCATTTATATACAATAGTCCTTTGAAATAATTAAAATATTCATTGACATGACCCTTATGAAATACAAAGAGGGTTCATCATATTTAAAAATTAATAATTGAGGCACTTTTGATCTTCAAGCATCATGATTCCCACTATTCTATTTTGTAATCTTATTTTGAAGAAACAATTTTATAGCATATTCCCATATGTCATTTGAAGGAATGAGGGCCTTCGCTAGTTCTAATGATGTGATGTTGTAGATATATTTTTTCTCCTCAAAGGGGAATCAAACCCCAAACCTCATTGTCATGGATTATAAGAGCAATGACCTTGTATGAGGAAAAAAGAATAACCCTCCAAATTGGCCGAAAACCACACAATATTCCTCATACTATCCAAGAATAGGTTGATCAAAGCAAGTACCAAAGAGCTAGATGTAAAGTGAGAGGAGAAATTGGGGGAAAATTAGAACATGACATGGAAAATTTAATTTTAATTGTTGTTTCTTCTATTAATGAAGGAATAGCTATTCAAATCTACAAGGAGGATTTTATTGTGAGTTAGCATAGACTAGAGACTTATATGGGTTCTTTGTAATTTGAGATTAAAATCTAAGATCATTGCACACTCTCAGTCATATATGTACACCCTTGCACCATCATACAACCAACAAACACCAATAGGGAAAACATTTAGAGGCGCAATTTCACAAATTGGCGCTTTTTTGGACATTTTCCAAAAATAAATTTCGTCAATTTGGTTAGCAATTCGCCTATTTTTTACATATATATGATTAAATGGATGATATTTGCCAAACATTTATCAATTTTAATAGTAATTTACATGTTTTTTATTGAATATTTGCCAACATTCTATATGCATGAATTTTCATACTAGAATAGTCCCCTACAATACTATATAGAAGAAAAATATTAAATCATTAAAAAATACAGTGAACCTGAGTGCCCAACTAACCATTCAACCAACATACAACGAACATGTCATACAAGTTTTCAATACCAATGTTATACGAGTATCCAGTATCAATTTATTTAACTTTATACAATAGATAACAAGTAAATATGAGAAAAGATCGAGCCTTATACACCATGAAGAACTAAAGCTAATGATAAACCAAAAGTGGAAGTATGAGGCTATAGCAGAGAAAAGTTCCTATGAAAATAAAATAAAAATGTGAAGCCAATCATAAACATGAGCAGGAGATATGCAATAATCTAGAGTAGGTAATTCTTCCTGACACTTAAATCCACACCCTATAAATTTACAAATGTTTACATGTTATCTTATGAGACTTTAGACATTAACGTCACTTGAAGCATCAACTTGTATTGTATATATTGTGTTGATTTAAGCACAATTAAAAAAATACACTAATTCGCAGTTACATGACCTCTATAATTAGCCAATATTTTTTATAGTAAAAGCATCTTCAAATATCTCACAATTGATGAGCATAAGCAAATCCATAAGAAATATTGTTGAGCATCGACTCATGGTAATCCTCATCTTCTATAGTTGTTGCATCGTTGGAGAAGAAAAACTTAAATCCTTGATTAAAAGAATCCTTGGCCATTGTCTCATAATAAAGAATCATCAAAAGAGAGCATTCTTTGAACACATGTATGCTTGTGCCATGTGTCTATCAAATAATCTAACATTTATATAATACAAAAATAAAATGATTAAGAAATAAATAAATGGTCTATGGTTCCATTAACTATAAGATATCCTTTGATTTCAATTATTCCATTCTCATTTATTTCATTAGGCTTCATATAGTTGGATCTCATAATATGATAAGCTAAGAGAATAGAGACCCTTTTCGAGAGAATAAATTTGTGTGCAGATTAGTTTGAGATTGAGGTCCATGGGGAAAGATCCTCCCATAAAGTACTGAAGAATAATCATAGAGTCTCCCATGATGATCAAACCTCTTGATTGAGCCATGCAATAGATGATATGTCTCTACTTGATTATTAGTAGCATAACTAAGATGCTAGGAATAATATTTTCAATTTTTTTCAAGGTAAAAAATCACCCAACCCCTTACTTTTGTCACCTGTAAGGAACTTGTAATATATTCTAATATAAATAAGATCTAAAAGAATTAAAACTTGAAATAGATTTTAATATAAATAAGATCTAAAATAATTAATTAAATAAACTTGTAATAGGTTTTAATATAAATGAGATCTAAGAGAATTAACAAAATACCTCAACACTAGTGGTTCATGTATACAATCACAATTTTAGAAACTCACAATCCATTTACATTTCTTTAAGAAAAAAATGATTTCATAGAAATCAAACCTCCCAATACTATAAGGTCTATGTATATGAAAAAAAATTGAATGTTGAAGTAAGACACATTTTACACACATCGGTCGAGGAAACATTATGGTCAATAACATATCCATTGCAGAAGAGTTGTTGTGAGTACAAAATATACCACAACCAGAAGCCTATAATATTTTGGAAACATGGGAAGCTATCAAAGGGTTCTCAACAAAAAAGCATGGCAGATCTAGTATTCTATAGAGGTTGTGAATAGACGAAAATGTCCAATGACTCCTATTTAAAAATTTAATTTGGGTAAAAATTGTTATTTGTATGTTGGATATATTTTCTCGTGATTAGAGTATAATTTTTTCCTCCATCCTTATTTTTTTTAAACCGAGCTACCGTAACACTAAAATTTTAAACAAGCGTGGATGAGATTATATGTAATAGGATTCCACCACTTCAATAGGATTGGAGTTCTGGAAATTCACGTAAACAAAAAGCCATTTTTCATATTTCCTCTCTTATTATATGTTATCATATGAGTTAATGGCATTGTCAGTTGCAATGTTATCATATAGGTTAATGGAATGGTCAATTGTAATGAGATCACTATAGATCTCACCATCAACTAGGTCCCAGTCGACGAACTTCATCGGTATAAAACAAATCGTTATATATAAATTAATTGTAATTTACTTTTGTAGATATTGATTAGATCACAAAGCTAAATCCTTCTTTTTGGATTAGTGGTGGAAATATCAATAACCTCCCCATGCATTAAATTGGTCTATGATCCTGATTTTTATAATGTTAGTACAATTTCTTGGGCAACTAGAGTCCTAGCATGTTGCATAAAGACTTACAAGTGCGACGACATTCCAACACACCTTCTATGTTATTTAGCATGTGTCACCTTTTACTGATCATTTGTAATGTCACATGTGTTCCACTTGTTATTGGAAAGTACTTAGTTCTTAGACTTTCACTTTGTAACATTTTGACATGTATAGTAAAAATGTCTAACCACACCACTATATTAAATGATCTAATACCCATTCCATGTATTTTGAGAGTTGATTGCCCTATTTAAAACAAAATCTATATTTTCAAGTGAAGCCACATCTAGTGGCCAACATATAAACTTGGATGCCCTCTTGGTATAAAGAATATAAAAAATGCAACAAAAAGATGAACAAAAGGAGGAATGTAAGTGTGCTTGTGAACGATTTTGTTAGTCTCCCTTTTGTCGACCTGTATTCAAACATGAAATCAGTGAAACTTATGTTTTATTTACAACAAAAACATGTGAATATGTGCTCTAAGGTGATGGGATTGAACTGTAGGCATTATCTCAACCTTTAGAATGTCATCTTGAATGACATTGTTCCACCACTATTCCTACATCCCATAATCGAAAGGGTCTTTATGAGAGTGACAAGTGTAGATGACTGGTAGGTTATGGGCTCGAAAAGACTCAATCACACAACAAATTATGGGGAGAATGAGAGCCACGTTTCAAATTTGATTGCAACAAAGAAATAAAAATGAAGTTCTATGATTGGTTGGGGATAATAATACCTTCTTACCCCAAACTTGCAGAGAAATGACTATCGACGTAAAAATATATTTACCAACATCTCATAATTATATAGGAGATATATCATAATAAAACCAAAATAATTATTCTATAATATGTTATAAATGTCCTTCTAAGGATAAAAATAAACTCTTTAGATATAAAATCCATGTACAGGGAGGAAGGAAAGTATTTAATTATATTTATTTATTAGTAAAATTAAGTCATATTCGTTAGAATTAATTCACTACCATAATTTTTAATAAAATGAAAATGATGAAAAGGATATCAGGAACAAAAAAAGGAAAATGATTGAGAAGATATTAGGAATGAGAAAATCATCTAATTTAATTTGAATGAGAATCAAGTAATTAATCATCCCATAATAAAAGTTTAAGCCATATTAATTGACAAAATGTCCTGTAATGAAAATTTTTCTTTTCAAATTCCAACATTGTTCCCCCTGAATTTAAAAATTACTTATTTGTAGGCCGATAGGCCTTTCTTTTGAATCAATCGACCTAGGGTTTTCGTCTACCTTTTCTATTTAAAAGTGGCATTTGTGGACCATATAACCATGACATCTGTCCAATTCAATTCCAGATATTTTTCCCCACTCTTCCTATTACGCCTTGTGTTAGGTTAGCCATGCTCTCTGCACCTGCAAATCCGCAAATTTTTAATGAGTGATATGACATCTGTTGAGTCTGTGTGTGACCTCAGCCATTGCCACCGTAATCTCCACCGCCTTCACCTCCTCCACCTTCACGGCATTCACCTCCTCACCCTCGCAACCTTCACTTTCTCGACCGCGCTTCCTTCCTTGGAGAACCCTCGTATATGCTGTTACAGGTAAATGCTATGTTGATCGTCTACATTGTTATAGGTAAACGCTTGTCTGTGTTGTTACAGGTAAATGCTATCCTGATCATCTGTGTTGTTACAGGTAAACGCTATGTGCATCTGATCTGGAACCTTCACTATCAGAAGATATGTTAATGTAAATGAAAAATTTTCATGGTTTTGGAAAAAATGCCAACCTCCCCAACCCAAAATGGTTATGCCGGAATTTTATTTTCTTCACCATACCACAGCTTATGGACTTACCTACAACTAGAGCAGGTAACACTAGATGCCCATGATGCAAATGATGTCGTGATGTACTCATCTCCTGGAATGTTATTATTCAACTGAGGAAAGAGCAGACTGTAATAGTGGTGAGTTGGACATGTTAGATCTGAAAGCCTGAAGGAAGCTATGAAGAACAAGAAGTTGGGCCTAGACTAGCTTCACAAAGGTCCTTCTATTCTCTCTCTCTCTCTCTTCATTCACAATCCTCCTTGGCTGAATCTATCTTGGAATCAGATCTATCTCTGATGTATAAAGTTATCTAGATGACAATGTTAAGCTTCTAGGCACATGTAATGTCTTCTTCAAGCGTAGCTTTGTGAATGTGGGGCTCCGTCAAGGAATGCATCGACCAGAAGAATTTGATTGGGTCCAGAAACATTTTTTGTGAATGCATTGAAATTTGAAGCCATAATGAAGACAGATGAAAAGCTTGATAGATAAGTGTTGAAATATTAATTTCAACTGTCGTGTAGCTGAAAGCCGCTGAACCTTTTATCACACCACTTTTTCACGAATAGTGGTATTCTCTGGAGGGGCAGCGATACAATACACCATTTGACACGTGTCCTCAAGCAGTTTTGAAAATAGACTTTTTCCCGGAACATAAATCTCGTTTGGTTTGACCGAGTGTCAGTCATTCGATTGAAAGCTTGGCTGTCCATCGTTGATTGAAACCAAAGCTGCGTTCAGGCCTGCAGCAAATGACATTGCGTGAAGTGAAAGTCTTTTGATTTTGACCGCCAGTAAAAGTAATTAATGAAGTTTAATGTGATTCATAAATGTAGGTAGAAGTTTCAATTTTAATGTTTTTTATTATGCACGAAAGTATGGCAAAATTAAAAGAAACGTATGGTCATTTTTTTATTGTTAAAAAATACGCAATGTAATATGTAGAAGTGTAAAATCTCGTGCGTTATTTTTTTTGGTCAAGGAAATGTAAGTGGTTGTTCATTGCACATGAGATGAAATGTGAAACTCGCAGCAGCGAAGGTGAAAGGAAAATTTTTTCCAGTAGGTTGGATGTAATGCACGCAACAGTGTTAAGGTAAGGGAAATGTTTTGTTGAGAGAACATATATGCAATGTAATGAGAAATAGACACAACAACATAAATGGGATTTTTGTGTTGTTCGTTGAAACAAAAGAGAATGCGCAGTAGCGCAATTGTAAGTAAAAAAATTTTGTAGTTGCAATATGAAATGCAATAGAATCAACAAACGAATGTAAGAGGTTTTTACAACAGTAAATGTAAGTTTTATTTTTACACACAGTAGTGTAAAAATTTGCAGCTGAAACAGAGTAAATTTTCAGGAGAAGGCAGAGTAAATGTTTTTGTTTTGGAACTGCATTTGAAGCAGTCTATGGTTGTAATCCCTCTGAGAGAGGAAGATCCTTTTGTATCAGACAGTTTTAATGAATACAAGTTTTTATGTGTGTTTCCGAAACTCTGTCCTCTAGAAACAATTTTTTTTTGGCTTCCCTGTGTTAAGATCCTGTGATAAAATAGAGTATTATTCTCTAGGTTAAAAACAAAGCATTGTTCTCTGTTCATTTTGTTTGGAATTATCAGAACTTCCCAACATGGTATCAGAGCTTGTCCAGGCTCTTTGAAGGTTTCAAAGAAGCTGAAGGAAGGATTTCTTGTTGTAGCAGCTTCTCCAGTAGAGTGAAGACTCAGTCAAAAAAATCCAAGGTATTTCTCAGAGTTTTTTTCTGTGTAGCTGTTGAAAATAGTCAGTTATTTTAAATACAAAGTCAAGTATTTTGAAGCATAGTTAAGAGTGCAAGAATAGCCAGCACCAACACCAGCACGAGCCCTAGCATGGGTATCTGTAATACTCAGCTCCCACAACTTAATGGGAAGAACTATGACTATTGGGCAATAACTATGAAAGCTTTGTTTGCTTCCTAATACCTATGGGAATTTGTTGAGGATGGATTTGAAGAACCAGCAGATGAAAATGAGTTTAATAACTTAACTCAGGCAGAGAAAGAATGGTTGAAGAGCTATAAGAAATAGGATTCTAAAGCCCTCCTCTTCTTATATCAAGCAGTGCATGAGAGTGTGTTTCCAAGGATAGCAGCAGCCAAGACATCCAAAGAAGCATGGAAAACTCTCAAGATAGCCTATCAAGGCATGGAGAAAGTGAAGACAGCAAAACTACAGTTGCTAAGGAGATATTTTGAGAATCTATGCATGAAGGAGTCAGGCAATATTGACTCATTCTTCACACAAGTGATTGGTTTGGTCACACAGATAAGGTCTCATGGAGAGATTATTGAAGAAAGGAGGATTGTGGAGAAACTATTGAGAGTCCTACCCTCAAAGTTCGATGTGATTGTCACCACCATAGAAGAGACAAAGGATCTCACAAATTTCTCAGTTGATGAACTACATGCATCACTGATAACACATGAGAAGAGATTGAGTAGAAATGAAAACTCGTCTCTAGAACATGCCTTTCAGGCCCGATGTCCTTTGGAAGAGGAAGAGGTCAAGACAGAGGAAACAAGAGAGGAAGAGGCAGAAGCCAAAACAGAGGTGGAAGAAATAGTCCAGCAAACACTCAAGGAAGAGGCAGTAATCCAAATCAGAACCAAGGCCAAGGCAGTAGCCAACAAAGTGGACAAAATCATGCTCAAGGACAAAGGGATGAAAAATCCAATGTCCAATGTTATTATTGTAAAAAATATGGGCATTATGCAAATGAATGTAGAAAGAAGCAGCTTGATATGAATAATAGATATAGTGCAAATTTCACTAGAGAAAATATCAGCCAAGATAATTTGTTGTTAGCCTGTAATATAGCTGAAACAATGAGTGATGATGTATGGTTTCTAGACTCCAGTTACAGTAACCATATGATAGGAAACATAGCCCTGTTACCTAAGTTAGATCAGAGTGTGAAGTCACAAGTCACATTTGGGACTGATAGTAAAGTTTTTGTTATGGGTAAAGGAGAAGTAAAGATCTTAACAAAGAAAGGTGAAAACAAAACCACGACAGATGTTTATTATGTTCCTGGAATGAAATGTAACCTCCTAAGTATTGGATATCTTGTTCAAAAGGGGTACAATGTTTTCTTTGAAAATGTTGTATGCACCATAATGGATAGAAAACCCAGAAAACGATGTATTACCGAAGTGAAGATGACAAGGAACAGGATGTTCCCTCTCAGGATAAAAGTAGTTTTGAAAGATGGGGTAGAAATTGCAGCAGTTACATAAGAGGCTTTCCAAAGCGAACCAAAAGATGAAAATTGGTTGTGGTACTTGAGATTTGGACATCTCAACTTTTGAGGTATTAACTTGTTGAGTAGAAAAGAAATGGTAAGAGGACTACCATTGATAGAGAAACCAGACATCCTTTGTGAAGGTTGTCTCTTGGGGAAACACCACAGAGAAAGTTTTCCATCAGGGAAAAGCATAAGGGCAAAGCACCCTTAGAGATTGTCCACTCGAATTTATGTGGACCGATGTAAACTCCATCACTTGTAGATAGCCACTATATACTAACATTTATTGATGATTTTACCAGGAAAACTTGGGTATATTTCCTAAAGAACAAAAGTGAAGTGTTTAAAAAATTTCGCAATTTCAAAGCACTTGTAGAAAACCAAAGTGGGCTACATACCAAAGTTTTAAGAACTGATAGAGGAGGTGAGTATATCTCCAAATAATTTCTACGTTTTTGTAGAGAAAATGGAATTCGTAAACAGTTTACTACAAGGTACACTCCACAGCAAAATGGTGTTGCCGAAAGAAAGAATAGGACAATCATGGATATGGCGAGGAGTATGTTAAAGGCAAATAATTTGCCAAATGATTATTGGGCTGAAGTTGTACATTGTGCAAGGTATATTTTGAATAGATGCCTTACAAAAGCAGTCATGAACAAAGCGCCTGAAGAAGCATGGAGTGGGAGAAAGCAAGGAGTCACCCACATGAAAGTTTTTGGATATGTGGCTTATGCACACATTCCAAATCAGCTAAGGAAGAAGTTGGACAAAAAAGGGGAGAAATGTATTTTCATTGGATATAGTGAGGAATCCAAAGCTTACAGGTTGTGTAATCCATCCACCAAGAAGTTCTTTGTGAGTAGAGATGTTCAATTCATTGAGGAGGATGCTTGGGATGGAACCATAGAGAAAATAGTGAATGTCAAAAAATCTTTGTCACGTGATGAAGATGATGAGGAGATGGCTGAAATACATCCCCAAATAGTAGCACCAACACAAGGACATCAAGAGACACCCTTGAGGAGAAATGAAAGTGCTTCTCCAAGCACATCACAAGGAGGAAATTCAAGTGCTTCTTCAAGCACTTGTACACCGAAAGAGGTAAGAAGTTCAGAAATTTAAGTGACATGTATGATGAAGGTATGGATTCTTTGTTTTCTTTATATTGTCATGTTGATGACCCTGTTCATTTCGAAGATGCAATTAAGGATAGGAAATGGATAGAAGCTATGGATGAGGACATCAATGCCATAGAAAGAAACAAGACATGGGATTTAGTTGAATTACCAAAAGGAAAGGAAGTCATTAGAGTTAAATGGGTTTACAAGACCAAGAATAATGCTGAAGGAAAAATAGAAAAACACAAGGCAAGACTTGTTGTCAAAGGATATAAGCAGCAGTATGGGAGAGACTATGAGGAAACTTTCGCACGGGTTTCTAGAATGGAAACCGTGAGAGCAGTGTTGTCCATAGCAACACAAAACAAGTGGAAATTTTACCAAATGGATGTGAAGTCAGCATTCGTAAATGGAGTGTTAATGGAAGAGGTTTATATTGAACAACCTCCAGGCTATGAAAAGAAAGGCCAAGAGCACAAAGTGTGGAGATTGAAGAAAGCTCTTTATGGGCTGAAGCAAGCACCAAGAGCGTGGTACAGTAGGATAGATTCCTATCTACTGGGAAATGGATTTGAAAATTATGAGGGAGAACCCACACTCTACATCAAAGAAAAAGATGGTAAAATTCTAATTGTTGTGCTATATGTTGATGATGTTATTTTCATAGGTAATGATGATTATCTTATTGAAAATTTCAAAATATTCACGAAAGAAGAATTTGAAATGAATGACACGGGTTTGTTGAGATACTTATTAGGAATAGAAGTAGAAAAAAATGGAAAAGGGATTTTTATCTCACAAGCGAAGTATGTTAATGAAGTGTTGGAAAGATTTAATATGCAGGACAACAAAGCAGTAATCACTCCCACAGTGATGGGATTAAAACTCAGCAAAGAGGACAGCAGCAAGGATTTGGATCCTATGTTGTACAAGAGCATAGTTGGCAGCCTTATGTATTTGACTGCAACTAAGCCGAATATATAATGCATGCTGTTAGTTTAATTTCCAGATTCATGGAGAGGCCAAAGAAGCATATTGGCAGGCAGCAAAAAGGATTATGAGGTATGTTAAAGGTACTAAAAGGTTTGGTATTTTATATACTGCTTCAGAATGTTCATATTTAATTGGGTACACTGATAGTGATTGGGCTGGAAGTGTAGATGATCGCAAAAGCGCGTCCAATTATGTTTTTCACTTGGGTTCAGGACCCATTTCATGGGCTTCTAAAAAACAGCCTATTGTAACATTGTCTACAGTAGAGGCAGAATATGTGGTAGCTACAGTAGCAGTGTGTCAAGCAATTTGGATGAGAAGGATGTTAGGGAGTTTATGCCAAGAGAAAACAAATGGAACTATGATTTTTTGTGACAATAGCTCAGCTATTGCATTATCCAAGAATTTTGTGTTTCATAAGAGAGCAAAACACATTGACACAAAGTTTCACTACATCAGAGAATTGGTAAGCAATGGAGAAATTGTTTTAAAACATTGCAGAACTCAGGAGTAGATTGCAGATATTCAGACCAAATCATTGGGATAGAAAAGCTTTGAATTTTTGAGGAAATGTATGGGTATGACTGATAACCCAGAAATTGAAATTAAAGGGGAGCGTTGAAATATTAATTTCAACTTCCGTGCAGCTGAAAACCGCTGAACCTTTTATCGCACCGCTTTTTCACGAACAGTGGTATTCTCTAGAGGGGCAGCGATACAGTACACCATTTGACGCGTGTCCGCAAGCAGTTTTGAAAACAGCCTTTTTCCCGGAACATAAATCTCATTTGGTTTGACCGAGAGTCTGTCTTTCGATTGAAAGCTTGGTTGTCCACCGTTGATTGAAACCAAAGCTGCATTCAGGCCTGCAGCAAATGAAATTACGTGAAGTGAAAGTCTTTTGATTTTGACCGCCAGTAAAAGTAATTAATAAAGTTTAATGTGATTCATAAATGTAGGTAGAAGTTTCAATTTTAATGTTTTTTATTATGCACAGAAGTATGGCAAAATTAAAAGAAACGTATGGTCATCAAATAAGGCCATCAAATAAGTTGTTATAATTCATGTACTATTACAATACTGTAATTTCATGGTAAATTGAGAGTCAGTCTAAAAGGGTAAGTTGTATCCTATCACCATCTGAATAATTTTATCCAATTTTGTTGAATTAAGCTATTAATTTATATTGTAAATGTTTTTCTTGGATGTGTTGTAGGTGTTTTCTCATGTGACTATTCAACTATTATTTGAGAGCATATATCTTTGCTGAGGCTAGGTCTCCTTAGAGGCTAGGTCTTCTTGGTATCTGAAGCTAAGAAAGCATACAGGTCACTCTATCAAAGTGTACTATTAAGCAGCATTATGGAGTTTTCAAATTAATGATATGTAATGTTGTGATCCAACTAAAATATGACATAACCTAAGGAAAACATGGGTTGTTATGACCTATGTTTAAAGGAAAGAACATTTTATTGATATCATTTTAGTGTTTTAATTTTAGGATTGCACCTAAATGGGTTATTTCGAGATAAGGCAACATTGCTTGCGTTGTTTTGAAATATGCTAACATCAACACTCACACTCTCTCTATGTACATGCTGGTAATTTTGAAACAAATTCTTTTGAAATGTATGAAAAATATAATTATTACGAGCAATATTGTTCACAAAATTGTCATTACAATTTATTGGTCATGGCACAACTCTCTTTGTTATTATGTTGGTGATTGCAACAACTTGGGCATTTTGACATGTTTGTTACTTTCTGTTTCAATATATTAAGATAGTTGTATCAATATAGATAGTATTGTAAGTCTTTTAACTTTATTTTGATTGTGAGTGTATTTTGGCTCCATGCCAAGGACTAATTCCACCATATTGGTGTGTAGTAAAAATTTAAATGTGTGTTGTACAATTGAATGTGGCTATTTCTAGCGATCTCCAAAATTTTACAGAACTTTGTATTATGCTTCTTTATTTCTCAACAAATTCATGTCAGTGGTAAGAAAACTGAGAAACACTAACTTTCAGGAATAGTTCGGATTGAATGGCAAGATAAGATTATGACTAAGACCAATTCAATAAGATTAGAAGGTATAGGAAGTTCTACCCATTTTTTATAAAGGCATGTTAGATCTTGAGGATGTAGTATCTAGATTATATATAATTTTGTATTTGAAGCTGTGTAAAGGGATTTTGTGGTTGAAATTAATAACTACATTTAAAAAAAGGCTTCAGACTAGGTTTCATAATACTGGCTTAAGACCAGGTTTAATGATATTCTATTTTTCTTAACATAGTTTATAAACAACCAAAATAAATTAGATTTTAGAGTTTTTATTTCTTTGGTTTTCATTCAAAATATAATTTAATTATTTTTTTTTATGAAAAGTAAGGTAAAATTTTTAATAAATCTTCGATAAGAGATATCATAATTTGATTTTCACCAAAACTAACCATATCATAATTATAATAATAAATTATTTTCCAAAAAAATAATTATTTTTTTAAAATACACGGGATATCATAATTTGATTTAATTAATATTGATCAAATAATATAATAATAATAATTAATTTATTTGTCCAAAAAATATGAAAGATTTCCCATTTGATTTTTAAAGAATGATCCATAATTTAATATAATAATAAATAATTTATTTCTTCAAAAATATCATTGTTTCTTATTTTAAATTAAATTTTAAAAATTGAAATTAATAAAATTATTGGCAGTGTTGAATTTCTAAATTAAATTTCAAAAAATGAAATTAATAAAAATATTGGCATATTTTTAAATAAGTAAAGTGTTAAGCTAGAATTTAAATTGTTCACAATGAAGATTGCTCTCATCACGTCATCCTTACATTGATTTCTTGTTGTTCTGATGTGTCGAAGAAGAAGGCTTGGAATCAACCGAGAAGGGATTGGCAAATTCTGGTGTTTGAGTCGAAGGAGGAGGCTTGGAATTAACCGAGAGAAGGGATTGACAAATTCTGGTTTCAGTTTAATCTCTTGTAAATTTATTTTTAATGTTATTTCTTTTTAGTAAGTTTCCAATGTTATCACTTTTATAATAAGTTCTCTAAACTTCAACTTTTCTCAAATTATCAACTATATTTATTTATTTAAAAATAAATATATAATCATTTTAAAAATAATAAATTATTTTCAAATTTAATTTATTCTGGAGAGATTATTTTTTTTATATATTGATATTTTATATATATGTAATTTGTTTGAAAATATAAGAACGAAATTTAAAAGGAATAAGATTATGAGATGAAAACCAAGGAAATAGTAGTTTCATAAAGTACAAGAAAGAAGTGGTAAATATGAGAATATGGTGAGCTTGCTTTAAAATTCAGAAATGATTGATAAGAGATTGTTGGAATTGTGAATAGAGTTGCTCCAACTAAAACAAGGGCTTAGAAATTTATTTACAATATCAAAATTTGTAAAATTGTAAATGTTTGTTCGTAAAATTAGAAATTTCATTGCCAGAGTCTATTAAGTTACTATTGGAAAGAGACATTTGACTAGAGAAGAACATTTCCTACACATAAACGGTTTAACAAACATGAGAACAAATGAGAAGTAAAAAGGTTAAGGAACCACTATTTAGTAATTAAGTTCCAAACAAAAGATGCCTAACATGAGAATTTAGAAGTAGAGAGCCTCTCTGAAATAAGTGAAAGGAAATGGGAAGCCAGAGAGGGTAAAAGAAAAATAACAACAATATCAAAGGGAGAAGCAGAGGAGTGTGGTGGAAGACCAAGTGGAAGAAAGTAATGGTGAGGCTTCAAAAAAACATTTGTCATAGAAGTAGCAGGCATTAAGAGAAAATAAAAGAGAGATAAAAAAATGTCATAGATGTAGCACGTATTAAGAGGAAATAAAAGAAAAAGAAAGCTCATTGGAGGATGAAGATGGCTTATCTAGGGTAAAAGAGAAATAAGGGATTATAGAGGTGAAGAAACGAAAATAGGAGTTGAGAGGAAGGCTCATTGGAGGATGAAGATGACAACCTCGGACTATTGGGTGTTGTTGATGAAGCTCTCTTGGTAGACATTTGCCCAACATTGCCTATTGCGACCAGTGCCAACCACTGCTTGGGTACATGAAAGCTAGAGTCAATTGAGATGGGTTTTGAAATATGAATCTCTTTGAAGTGTTGATGTTTCTGAAAAAAATGGGGCATTAATACTCTACTAGTCAGCCCAAGAGCAACAATTAATGGACAACAACTTCCTTTTTCTTTGGTTTAGGATTTGTGATTGAGAAGCACTACTACTTCCTAAAGTAGTTTTTGGAAAGGTAGAGCAGTGGCCTTTCCTCTTCCATCTAGGCTATCATAATTAGGTGATCATAACTTTCTTTTATATATTTTATATTTTAAAATTAGAAGATCATCATTTTCCATAAAGGTAGGAAAGATAGAAATATATTGTTTATATTATTTATCTGAGAAAGATTAAAAATCATATTTAATTAGTGAACAAACTTAATATATTTATTTTTTAAATCAATTAGTATTTCGAAAAAAATTTGAATTCCTATTATAATTTTGTTTTTTATATTGAAATTTGACTGTGTTTTTGTCTCTTACATGGGGATTTAGTGGACAATTTTGATATTGCTTTATTGTATATAAGAAGCCTATTGTTAGAGTATTTTTGCAAAAAAAATAAATATTTTCATTATATTATATTGTATAGTGTGTTTTTTATTTTGGTAATTGTATTATAGAAAAAGTACAAAGAATACATGCATATGTTCTTTATGTTGTAGTAGTTTCCAGTTGTCACAAAAATGGGGTAGGAAGCAGCATCTGTCCAAAAATAGAAACCAAATGTTTTCTTGGAAAATTCATTACATTTAACATAGAGAACAATGAAAAGAGAAAAATAAGAGAAGTAAATTTAGGTTGGAAAAACTTATTTAGATGTCCAAAAGATTGTCAAACTCATGGATAGAATATTTTGTGTTATTTTGCATTATCAATCTTATGGATAGAATCTTTTGTGTGTTATTTTTCGTTACCATTTTGAATAAAATGATCTATGATATACTATGAAAATTTGCAGATATGCTTTGTTGCCTTCAATGTTAAGCTCAAAAACAATTGCATCATCCAAATTTCAATCTTCCAAACCAACATACAAATTTTGAAAGAATATGATATTCACAACCTCATCAATTCACATGAAACAAATATCCAACTATCACAAGTGGTTGACCGAAACGTGGAGTTTCTGCCAATCCTGTAATGACAAGTCAAATGCATGCGTGCTCTAAATAACAACCCATGGATTCTCACTATAAGTGCATAATGCATGTCAACTAATTTCTCCCTGAGTTATAGGATTTTTTCTTACGGAGTTTCTATTCAAACATTGTGGGGTGATGTACAGTAATATACTACAAGCTTATATAAGTGAGCTATAGGATATTTTCTTATGGAGTTTCTATTCAAACACCGGATGTACACTGATATATTAAAAACGTACATATATACTGATATATTAAAAACGTACATATATAGTTAAATTTAAATTTGGTGTACATATTAGTGTATATGTCACAGTGTGCACTATTTTGCGATATTTAATATTTACCACACTACTACGTAAAGTAGGGTTTTAAGACAATATTTGAGACAATTTTTGGGTAAATTGTCTTAACTTAAGACAAAAAAACTTGTGTATTGTCTTTAATATTATCTTTAAGCGGGTGTATGAAAAGTTATTGTCTTAAAAAATAGTGTACTAAATATTATTGTCTTAAAAAATATTGTCTTAAAGATTATTGTCTCTATAAAGGCAATATATAACACAACCATTATTGTCTCGCTGGAGACAATTTCATTTTTGTCCCTCTAAAGACCACAGTTGGATTAGAGACAATATGTCTTTAATACTAGCTATTGTCTCAAAGATCACTTTTGTCTTTTTAGAGACAATACAAAACAATGAATCCAGAAATATCTCACCATTGAAATAAATCGATATAAAAAACATTTAATTAAAAATGAACTACAAAATAATTGATTAATTTATGTTAGCGCATATTGTAATCAAACCACTAACCTCCTGCTCTAGCACATTTTAATAAATTATGTGAAAAGTTATGACAATCCTTAAAGTTACATTTATAGTCATTGATTTATATAATGATAAAAAATTGCAGCTACACGATGAATTTCAAACAAAAAAAATTGCATATTTCAACATAATTGAGTGAAAATAAATAAAAGTGAGTGAAAAACGGCAAGCAAGTTTCCTGCTTTTCCTATCCATAAACTATAGATGGAGATCATAAGGCATTCGCAGTGAAATCAACACTTTGCTATGAAGTTTTTCTTTTCAAACTTTTAAACAGACACTTACCTTTTTTTTCAAAAAAATCAATTGGAAATTAATATCATCTGCCCTTCACATATCTTTAAATATTCTACAATCTAACGGAAGCAGTTACTTCGTCAAGCGAAATTTACAAAAAATCATATACCATTCACCTTAAAATACTTCTTGGATCATATCACACATTGCTCAGCCTATCAAACACTTATATCTCAATAAAAGAAATATATTAGAACACGTAGTGCCATCACCCATCAAATCTACCAGAAGCAAATGCTCAGCGTATTAAACAGTAATGAATGTTAAAGACCCTATAGTGAAAGGAAAAGCAAAAAAATTAATTGAGGACTCAATTGTCCATAATACCCAAGTGCAATTTACCCATGTAGAAGGCCCCACATAGTTGGACATCATATAATAACTAAAAAAGTTAATAACCTAAATACAAACATCCCATGCAAGACTAGTGATAGAACAACCCAGAGTGCACCAAGACATTTTCAATTCATTTGGAGACTGGTTTCTGCAGTCTCATGAAAGAAAAAATGTTTTGTAGTTGGAACCCATTTCTAACATTCAACACAACTAGAGATGAATAGCCAAAAGAGAGAAACTCAATGCACCCTATGAAAATTTCACTTTACCTTCCATTTTTCTGCATTGTATCATATAGACATGTTATGCTCATTTGAAAAAATAGTTGGAACCCATTTCTAACATTCAACACAATTGGAGATGAACAGCTAGAAGAGAGCTGCTCAATGCACCCTATGAAACTTTCACTTTGTTTTCCATTTTTCTGCATTGTATCACATAGACATTTTATGCTCAATTGAAAAAATGATTCATCACCACCACCACAGCAAAATATCACGGTTTCAATCCACTCCAAACTTATTTCACCAACTACATAGGTTTACACACACATGCATCTTATGATAGAAGAGAAAAAGGCTCTGCTAGGCACTAGAGACTCTATATTCAATCTTAGAGAGAAAAAGTAGAAGGAAAAAATAAATCCAGAGCTGCAACTTCACTATATAAGTGGGGAAAGGGAAAACAAAAGTGATACAATGAATCTGGTTCTTCCACAATGTGAATGAAACTATGAAATTACAAATACGTAATGTAGGAATACTCTCCTTGTCACCGAGAATCCAACTTAAACTCTATCCACTAATTCCTCCAAGAAATCTTTCCAACAACTAATAAAAAAATGAATGTAAGAATAAGCCAAGTATCAACAACCATATAGGTAAGGCAGGTCTACCCTTCCATAAGGGAAATTGCTCAATAGAATTGCGATATTTTTCCATTAAGTCCAACAAACTTGTTAGATCCTTTGGGGGTAGTGACTAGACCCAGAGTACCCCAGGTGACCAGGCCACTATGACCTTATCATAAACATGTAGACTATAATTGAGACCAAAAGGGATGTAGGAGTGTAGCATACTACATTGAAAGAGCCTTAGGTCACCAGGTCATTATGAACCTAATAGTAAACGACCAGATTGTAACTGATCAAGAACTGTCGCACAAAATATTACATTTGTTGAACCCTGAGCTTTACCAACTCATGCCCAAACAATAAAAGGATATGGAAAAAAATTGAAATAACTAATTTGAGGATGTTCTAGTTTCAATTTTTCCTTGAAACAATTTCCCCAACACTATTGGAAAAACAACATATGTAAACCAATCAAAATGTCTATATCCAAAAAACTGAAAGAATATGAAGATGAAGTGTGGGTTTACTGAGAAAACCACTCTTTTCCTCGAACCCACTCTTAAGGGTTGTAACAAATCATTCCCAAGCAGCCCACAGACAAGCAAAAATTCAATCAATCCACAAATGCACCAGTAAAGCAAAAAATATATATATAGAGACAGGAATGGGAAAAAGATTTTCAAAAAAGATAAAAAAATACAATTTAAAAATAAATAAAATAAAATAACCCCAAAAAGAAGTTTTCAAAGTGCATGAGAACTTACCCTCTCAAGCTCATCCTCGATTTCCTACAGCTTTTCAATGGAGAGAACAAGCTCACACCTATGTGCTCTTCCTCTTCCCCTTTTGATCTCTTGGACTTGTCCATCCTACCCAGTCCAACTAACCCAAAAGTCCTAAAAATCCAACAGAGTTGAAGCCACAGGTAGAGTGGTGGAGAGGGAATGGTCCTAGCATTCATTATTACCACTAGAAACGTTGCACACTCCATCATGCCATCCTCAATGAAGAAAACTTCCAAAGCTTAAAATTTATATCCTAGCATCCATTATTACCTCCATAAATGTTACACACTCCATCCTTCCATCCTCAGTGAAGAAAAAGTCAAATGGAATACTATCACTAAAATACCAAACAAGTTGTTGATTAGTTTTTACTTCCACCTACAAAAGAACATTTTCTAGTTCAAGAGATATGTTTTGAAACAATACCATTGGCAGCAGTGTGTGTGCTAAGCTCCGAGGCTGCAATGGTGGCACCTAATTTACCAGAAATGAAACTTAGAAAAAGGACAAAAAATAGATGTGCATCTACATCCTATTAAACTAGCAATACTTATAGTAAATAAAACTAATATCTCAACTATTTTCACATTTTATGAACTGCACCTATAGAGATCTAGACTCCAGCAGCGGCAAGACCAAAAGAGTTATTTTAAAACTTCAAGCTATAAAAAGTTTGACCATTGTGCCATGTAAGTTTCCCATTGATATTAAGGCCTTGACATACTGATGATGCAAGTAAAACAAACAATGGAGGCTTGCACACATCATTAACCAAATATCACAAGTTCCTTTAATCAGGTTGATGCTTATCATAGTAAATAGAATTCACATCTAACAACAACAAAGCCATTTTTTTCCATTTTTTCTTTACAAAATGAAATGGAATTGACTATCTAATACCCACCCAAGCCTACTGCTCACTAATCTCTAGGGACAAGTGCATTTCCTAAACCTATCAAATAACCAAGAAGATCTAGGACAAGAGCGGTAGGTGGAGTTGTTGCTATGGGTACTGCTTTTAGTTGAACATTGGGACCTTTGATAAGTGAAACATTGATGTTTGTCTCAGTTGCTGATAATCCTTCATATGGAAGGTAACAGTTAACTTGCAAGTTTGGAGGTAGCAAGGTACAAGGTACATATGGAAAGACATATGGGAGGTAACCTGTACAAGCATAAAAGGGCTTAGAAGAATATATGTGTGTTGTGACTTCTCAGCAACATCAAGGAAAGAATTAATTTCAAAAATAAATTCTTTAATGAGCTCTATACCTATTAGTTACCACTTCAGATAGAAGTGTTGAGCGTGACAACTACCAAAAAAACATATTATTATTAGACATATTGGAAGAAAACTCCTTGAACTAAGCATAAATTATAATACTTATACTAGAAAAACCTATACAAATGCAAAGATCTCAAACAGTGACAGATGAACATTAGCCTTTTCACTGAAATAACTTACCACTTCTTTGGTATCCATTTTAGAATCCAAACTAAATCCCAAACCTTAAAAGATTGGCCATTCTTGAACTTATTTCGTTCTCATGCTCTAACTCAAAATGGTGAGCCCCATGCTTGTGATCATAGGCCATAATAGAAATGGCAGCCAATAATCCAGATGATGCCATTAGCTGCAAATCCTTCTATGCTAAGTATTTATTGTAGCCTTTCTAGAGGATATAGAGCTTGTACCATGCATAAGCATGATACAAATGACTTTCTAATATCCAAAATATCTTTCTTAACTTTGAATAGCATATTGTCATCATTTGAGGTTTAGGATTATTCTTGACCATACACAAGGCATGAATATCTTCTATAGAGTGAAAAGCTTCCTACATATCATATGCCATCCATCATAGAAATAGTATAAGGCAAAAATATATTAAAAATAAAAATTTAGCTCACAAATTCTATAGTAGGTTCATGAAATTTTATTGAACCCAAAGCTTCCTGTGTAATAGGGTATTCTCCAATAATTAATTCCTACAAGCTCAAACTATATAAACCTTCCCATCGAGAAAAATATAATCCTATATCTAATTCAATAGATAACATTTTAGATTTCTAGCCCACATTCGATAATGATACATTCTTAAAGGTGTGCCAAAAATCTACTCAACATGACATTATAACTATTTACATCACAGGCAATATAGATAAACTCCCAACCAAAGATAAATGTGTTGTTCCTTTCTCCCAGAGGAATTTATTAGCATACCATTTGTTGTTGACAGAAGATACTTTGGATAGTGAGATACAATCTTTACTTCTCGTGAGGGCATCCAAAAATCACCCTTGGACAATTGACTGCTAGCATCTTTACAACATTTTTTGCTCACTAACTTGATATTTTTCTCAGGGGAGTTTTCCTGAGGGTCTTTTCTCCAACACTTTGCCTTAAGGTAAAAGTGTGTATGCATTGTTGTTGTATGTAATCTTGATCTTCCATATTATCAATACAAGAAGATACAAATCCACCAGTTGAATATGCAATAACTGCAAAACAGATAGCTCAAATTGTTCACATTTTCTGTTTTCGTCGAACTTGGTTGTTGTTGCATGTTCTTCATCACAATTTGTCCATATTTGTCAATACTACTATATTTTCTTTTTCTACAGTACAAACTTCATCCACACTGCCCCCTAAATGAGATTTCTCCTCATTCATTTCTTCAAACTTATCCTCATTATACATCATACTAGACAGTCATCATTCTAGTACAAAACAACCTCTGGATATTATTGGTTAATAATTATAGTTAATGGGTTCTCATGTAATGATTCCCAATACCAATGGAACAACATCTAATTTGAATCACTCAAGTAATGAATCTCAATTGAACAATATTATAATATAAATAAATTCTACCATAAATACACATCAAGAATGCTCTGCCTTGTAGATTTAAGCACCAATGTATTTGATGGATTTATGGTAATGAAGCAAAATTGGAAATCCAATGATCTCCTACAATTATGTATGGCCTTTTCTAGTATCTATGACCTCTTAGAAAACCAATATCGAGCTCAAACTCGCCCCAACAAATGAAAATAATGCTCAAGGGAGAGGGAAATGACTCCAGTAAGTAGAAATCCACCCAAGAATGTTTAATAACACTCCATGTCAGGAGAGAGAAATTCTTAACAGTCGTATAGAAACCAAATTAGCAACTCCTTGAGGAAATGCGACAGCTCCAGAACCGTGGCAGTTGATCTCTAACTCAATAAGAAAGTGGATGATGAGTAACTCAAAGCTGATGCATTTCATAGAGCATCAATCAATAAGAAGTTTCTGAATGATGCTAATAGAAATTCAATGGAGAATTATTTATTTCAGCCATGAGCACAAAGACAAGGATCACATATACTATAACTAAGGACTAAGAATGATGATAACCCATACACCATAAGTTTATTATATCTTAGAAACATATATTAGATGAAAGCCTATCACATTTCCTTCATTGTCAAAAGAGAGATGTCCATGTGAAAGTTAACCCTCGCTCCATGTGAGACTATTGCAGCATAGCTGCTATGGGAAAATGAAGGAATTGATCATGGCAGTTAAACACTAAATTGAGCTAGTTTTAGTTTTGTGCAATTAGGTCTATTGCATCTTGTCATAGGCAAAGATTGCAGGATATTTCAACATTACAAAGGCACCAATCCAGACACAATCAACTTTTGTTTAATTAAGTCAAAGCTCATGGACAATGATATCCAGGTGTTTTAGGTGAATTTTGAGAAAGCGTGAGAAGCTATTTCATGAAAATTTTGATAAATAATCAACAGGTCTTTCAAACAGTAGTGAACCATAAAATCAAAACCCTAGAAAATATACAACTCCCAGTATCAACAGAAACATGAACCCTAACAGATAATTCAAACATGACCAACTGCCCAAATTATAGCCTATACTTAAGTAGAAATTTCTATAGCTTACTGCTAATATTCCTAGAGGTCAATGGTTATCCCTCTGTACAAGCTAGTAAGATAACAAAGTTACATTTTAGTAATATCACTAGCCTTTTATGAATCATTACCCTGTAATCAATGAGAATGACTATGCTGATTTTAAGTGAATGAAATACACTTGTGCTAATCTAATGTGATTCATAATGCATAGTATAGTACTAATTTACTTCTCTCTATGAATTTAGATTGAACCAGTGTAAAACTCGATCGAAATGAATCAACAATGATGCGATGAATACTAAGTATAGAGCTTCATATAATGACTGAAAATGGCATTCAATTTAGGGGAAGCAGCTAAATCATGCAAAAGATGTTAGAAACTAAATCTATATGTATGAAAGCCTGGTGTTGAGTGAAATTTGTTCTTTAATTGTATGAAAAATTTACTTGTCATGCGTCAGTGGCATGTTCATACTCACAACAGGTTTGGAGGACACAAAAATTGCAACCTTTTAACAGTTTGTTGGTTAAACTTTTCCTAGTTTTAGGGATGGATTTAGAGTTTTTAGAGTAATGTTTCAACTTTGTGCCATGGCCACACATTGTGGTAAGAAAACTAGCATGTATGTGATAAAGCTCCAATTTGCAAAAAACTAGGGTGCTAGCCACTGTCTCGAGCCCATCCAAGGCCTCTCAAGTCTAGATTAGGTGTCTAGAATAATCGAACCCTATAAAAAATTAGTGTGCTCTTGTTGAACTACCTTCCATGCACTTGAGTCATTGCTTTAGCCATTCTCTTGCATGACACCAAGGAAGGTAATGAGTTTCCAAGCTCAAATGGTGTGCTTCTAGCTACATTCAGTTGTCTCACCCATTCTTTTACAAAGAAAACATTTCTCATACCCATCCTTATTTTTCCTGATCTTTTCAAAAATGATGTCATATGATTTTAAAGATCACACCCGTGGAGTGTAGTCATCTGCTTTTCTTGAATTTACCCCATTAAATCACTATTATCATAGATATCAAAACTCGAGATATCATAATAACAAAATTTTAAACCATAAGTAAAGAACAATATCTAATACTTTAAAATATTGAAAGGGTGAATCCACAACTACTATCCTAAGTTTCTTGCTTTTTTTAGCTTACATAAAGATTGTTTACCGCTTGATTGCCTGACAACCATTTTGAACAACTGTGAGGAGAAACCTATGTTTTAGGCCAAACTTTGCCCCAATCTTATCCATATACCTATCAATAGGGCATTGAATATACTGGACATATGTAGCAACCATTCCTTACCATCAAGAGCATCTTTATGATATCAGGAGTAGCTCTATGAGTCTTGATGACATCAAGAGCAAATCTATTCTCATAAAGGGGTTTTTTTAGTTGAAAAATATGAAATTAAGGTATAGAATCTTTGGTTTTTAGCATGGGATAATTTTATTTCTTTCTTCTTGTAATCTCACATCTCACTATGTATTCACTGTCTATTAATAATTATTAAGGAATTTGGTTTTCCTTACTCTAGTGCTTTTGTTTCCATAATGTTGTTTCCATAGCAATATTGACTAAAAGGTACAAGAAAATTAGAAAAGTACACATCATATTCAGAATATCTAACCTAACTAAAAGATATGTCTTTATTAAAACCATGTGTTGTACTCAATATACCTATCCATCCATGTGTTGTACTAAATATACCTCTCTCTTCAGCCCCCCACCAGATCAGACACCATGCAGAAGATCACAGACTTCTTAGGGCTCTACCATCAATGCGGGGCACCAAAGGAACCATTGACCGACCCACAGACACTGAGACCAGATTAGTGCAGTCCCAAGGGGGTCGACCCGCCAGACTGCACCAGTGCTCCAGGATTGGATCCACCCCTGGGAGGCGTCCTAGAACCTCCAGGCGACAGCGGTGACAGCCCAGTATGCCCACAGGACAACAGACTTTGACAAGCTTCTCTCATTTTCCTTCTTCTCCTTCTCTGCATCATCACAGTTCTTTGTTTTGAAGTTGACAACTTCTAGCTTCTACATTTACATTTACTTGGATTATAGATGTATTTTCTTCTTTTTAATAGAAATGTTAAATGAGACCGTTTGGTCCATCAGCTTGGCATGTTGTAATCATTGTAACTGACAGTCCTGTTGACCTATTATGGTCATTTCTTGGTGTTGGACCATGAATATGACCACTTTGTAACACTTATTTCATCCATTTTTACTCTTATCTATTATATCATTTGTTATAATTTATCATTTAAATCCATTTTATAAATGATTTATGCTCTTATGGATGACTATTATTTATCTTCCTTTATTTCTAATAAATTGATGATTATGAATGATTTTATGAATGATAGTTTCAATAAATTAGTTGTAACATTATTCACCATTTTTAACCTCCAAAGATAATTTCTAGATTGAAGATTTGACCATTAAATGTGCCAACTCAGAAATTCGTTGGAATAAGAAGTGAGAGTTTTGCAGTTGAGATTCTGCACAAATGAAGAAGACTTTGGAAAATCTGGAACATGGGTTTTGTCCAGAACGGACCCAATTAACTTTATCAAAAAATGGTTTGCCCAAATTCGGCTTGTACTGAGAGAAACACAAGGTTCTTTGAGCACAATTTTCTCAGATTTGTTGTTGCGGCCGTCCTCCAAATCTCAGCTGCCAAGCCAAATTTGCCTTGCTCTTGTTAAAAGTTGAATGGGAATATATTCTCTTGTTGATCAATTGGTTGGAAACAATCCAATTTTGTAATAGAAATAATGTTGTAATTATCTTTGTTGTAACTTCTCTCTGATCTCTCTATTTAAATGAAAACAGAGATCAGAGATGGGGATGATTAATTTGGAGAGGGATGATGGCTAAGAGAATGGAGAATTGAGGATTTAGAATTAGATATTTAGAATTAAGAATTCATGATAGGGTAGGAGGAAGGAAGGATTGTTTCATGCTGCAAGTCTCACAGCTTCAGTTGTTGTAATGATTTCACCATTTAATGATTAATACCTGATTTGGGAGTTGTTGTTCATTCTTTTCATCTGAAGTAACCTAGCAGCATCTGCTGGCGGCTAAGGGCCCAGCCTCTGGTGGAGTATGTTGTTGTTGTTGCTGTATATTACGTTTGGTTTGTGCGTGGTTTGATTATTGATGTTATTTGGTAATCTAATGCATTTTTTAGTTTACATCACATGCTCTGTTATGTTTAATTTATTAAGGTTTCTAAAGACAGAACTATTGTATTGACTCTGCATCGTATCACTATTCTTTTAAGTGTTGATATAAAACTGCTAGCCTTTACAAAATACTGTTGTTGTTTAATTACATAGCATCTGTGTTGTGCACTTATTCATTGACATTACGGAATTCATCTTAGGAATTATGTTCGTTGCGATTGTTGGATCTATCAACAATGTTGTTCTATTTTGAAATGTAGTTGTACTCTTTCTAACTAAGATTGATAACTGGATCAGATTACTATTAAGGTGTATCATGTGTATATATGGTTTTCAAGCGTTGTTCTATAATTCATCATTAATCAGTGTTGTTCCATTTTGGTGTGTTGTTCAATCCGTCCTTAAGAGTGAAGGATTTCCATTTGATTCCTGTAGGTCACAGTTAGTGCATTTGATCTTGTAGACTAAGGTGTTACTGCTTGTTAAACTTAGTTGTTGTTACAGTTTCTTGTTTGTTGTTCCATTTCAGCTTTGCTGTTCTATTTCTTAATTGTTGTTCCATTTCTTATCTGTCATTTCATTTCCTGTCATTTGTTATTTTGGTGTGAAGAACGATCTCACGCTATAGTGAGCATTGACATCTATTGTCCAGCTCCCAGATCCACGATCTGTTCTCTGGTTTCCTTTTCCATTAATTTACAAAGGGATGAGTTATTGCTACTGAACCCTTGACTGATAAATTGCTTAGTTTTCTGAATTTGTGGTTTAATCTTTTGAAGTAGTTAGTTGTAAACAAGCATCCATTTACTCTTGCATTTTTTAGCACTGTACTACATCTTTCATAACATTACTCTTGAGTAAATAGCTGCCTCAGATTGAGTACACTCTTGAAATAAAAAGGCATCCCTGGGTTGACAATTAATGTGAAGGTAATTAGGAGTTAAAAAGACACCTTTTTATCGCTCGACAGTTGGACATTAAGAAAATTATCTTATTTTATCTTATCTATAATATTAGGTTTCCTCTCTATATAATTTGGATGGCATTCAAGTATCTTGCTTATGTTACCTCTATATAGTTTATATAGTCTGGATGACACTAAAATGTTTTTCATGGTTTACTTTTTGCTCTAACCATGATTATCCATAATTATCTAGCTCCTGCCTTCACTGGCAGGGACTAACACTGCCTCCATCCCTTGTTTGTTGTTGTCGTGATTCCAACATAAAGCACACCCATATTCTATTCCTTATTCTCTATAATCAATATTAAGCCTATGAATTGTGTTTTGTGAAGTAATTTTATATGGAATTGACACCCATTTAGGAATATTCATATATATCAGCTATATTTTCTCATGAATACTATTTCTAATAATTGTCTTCTATATCATCTATAAGCATCCTGTTTAGTATTTTATATATGCATATATCATTATAGTAATCCAAAATAAGGTTCATGTTAATATTTGAACCACCTACAATACTCACAAATGAGGAATTTAGCTATTATTGTCTAGCACGTAACATACAACTTTGGCTTGCAATTCCATGTTTGATTGGACTAGAGTACATTGAAAGTCATATATTCAAAGATTTCATGGACATAATTTCAAAGGATTTGGTATAGAACCAAACAAGTTGTAGTGTGTACAAGTTCGGCTCTAAAACAAGTGTTGAATGAGGGTTGAAAATGATAGTTGTCTTTTGACTGGAAGATACAAGTCTGGTTAGACCAGATATGTTAAAAAAAAAAGGTCACAAGATTTTACATGGAATGCTTTCATAGGATTTGGTATAAATTTAAAGGAGTCATATCGTGTATGAATTCAAAACTTTTGATTGACATATCCAATTCAAGAAGGATTGAGTACATTGGAAAGTGGGGATTTTAATATTTTTGTTTGACATAAAAGCTTCGTCTGGCTATCAATAAAACTTAATGACAGAGGTTTTATACAAAAAAAAGGTCAGCGTGTTCTTCATCAGAATTTGTCTATATTTGTCCATGACTCCATAATGTTGTATTTTCTTTTTCTACAATACAGCCTTCATCCACACTTCCCCCTAAATGAGATTTCTCCTCATTCATTTATTCAACCTTATCCTCATTATACATCATATTGGATAATCATCTTTCTAGTATATAACAACCTCTGGATATTATTGGTGAATAATTATAGTTAATGGGTTCTCATGTAATGATTCCCAATACCAATGGAACAACCTATAATTTGAATCGCTCAAGTAATGGATCTCAATTTAACAAGATTATAATATAAATACATTTTACCATAAATACACATCAAGAATGCTCTGCCTTGTAGATTTCAGCACCCATGTATTCCATGGATTTATGGGAATGAAGGGAAATTGGAAAGCCAATGATCTCCTACAGTTATGTATGGCCTTTTCTAGTACCAATGGCCTCTTAAACAACCAAGATCGAGCTCAAATTCGCCCTAGCAAATGAAAATAATTCTCAAGGGAGAGGGAAATGACTCCAGTAAGTAGAAATCCACCCAAGAATGCTTAAGAACACTCCAGGTAAGGAGAAAGAAATTCTTAACAGTTGTATAGAAACAAAATTAGAAACTTCTTGAGGAAATGCAATAGCTCCAGAACCATGGCAGTTGATCTCTATCTCATCAAGAAAGTGGATGATGAGTAACTCAAAGTTGATGCATTTCATATAGCATCAATCAATAAAGTGTTTTTGGATGATGCTAATAGAAACTCAATGGAGAATTATTTATTTCATCCATGAACACAAAGACAGTACACTTACTACAACTAAGGACTACAAATGATGATAACTGATACATGTTAAGAGATAAATTCCCTTAGGGTCTTGGGTTGATACCCTAGCAGATCAGAGGTTATCTATACAGAGAAACACACATTCCATATAGCCATAATGCTAATATAAGCAAGCTCTATGACAAGGGGCATACCTAGGATCCTTCGTTTGAGAAGATTCTGCCAGGGTCCAAACCCTCTTGGAGTTCCTTTTGCTCCTTCAACCTGAAAAACAATCAATTCAAGAAAGTACAACAGTATATGGACTAAACATCATAAAGAAATCATCTTCATAGTATATTGAAAGGTAGTTAGTTATGGAATTAAACAACCATTCATATATGAATCATGACATTGATATCATAAACATGAAGAAGATTTATATCAAGAACAAAGACAAGTGTTTCTTTTATTGTAGACAAATAAAGTACAGAAATGAATAATTTCACCTGATTCATCTTTTTGTAGGCTCCAAGCGGAACCGTCCTCCGGATTCGTCCAGTCTCAAGCCTTTAACAAACTCGTTCCATGACTTACTCGATGATATCTCAAGTAGTAGATAGACATCATCACATAAGGAAACAAAGGTTTCCTATAAATTGGGGAAGCGCAAGAGGCACTAGGATCTTCAGACCCAGTCAGGGAAATCTCAGCATAGTAATCTTTCTCTCTGTTCCCTCCTCCCTTAAGCCTTCCCATTGAAGCCTTTTTATACTTCTCCCAAAGTAGTTTTTTAGTTGGGAATTCGTTGGGAACAATTGGGCCATGGGCTCTAAAAGGTAATCAACAGGTGAAACCTGTGATCTCCACCCTAAATTAAGGAGATTTATTTTTTTAAGTGTTTTAAGACATATACGAGGGTTGGGTATACACAGACCCGCATACACATGCATTTAGCTTAGGGAAATGTCGTGTATAGGGAGTAAAACACTATTTTTTTCTAAGTTTTGGACCAGGTCTGGAAGGAGGGGTTGCCCTAGGCCATAAGTGCAGCATCACAAACCTCAAGAGTGAGATTTGGAGCTATAACAATACACCATAAGTTTATTATATCTGAGAAAAATATATTAGATGAGAGCCTAGCACATTTCCTTCCTTTTCAAAAGAGAGATGTTCGTGTGCAAATTAACCCTAGCTCCATGTGACACTATTGCAGCATAGCTGCTATGGAAAAATGAAGAAATTGGTCATGGAAATTAAACACTGAATTGATCTAGTTTAAGTGATGTCCAATTAGGTCTATTGCATCCTTTCATAGCAAATATTGTGGGACATTTCAACATTTCAAAGGCACCACTATTGCAGCATAGCTACTATGGGAAAATGAAGGAATTGGTCATGGAAATTAAACATTAAACTCAACTAGTTTCAGTGTTGTCCAGTTAGGGATATTGCATCTTGTCATAGGCATATCTAGATAAATAAAGGTTGCATTTCCATCTAGAGATGACCAGATAAATGAATCTAGATAAATATAGCATCCTTCCTTCCATTTATACTATTATATACACTCGATTATTACTTTAGACAAATATACATTGAAATGCAGTCACCAACATCCATCAACTAGATTCAGATTGCTATAATGCTAATAACAGGGAATTGTTACAAATAGCTACCATGATTTCAACATGTCAAACTCTACCTAGATAACAACAACTCCACTAGAAATCTTGGTAATTCTTTCATTCAAATTTTCTTTTTTGTAGTCTTGTTCTACAACCTCCAAAGAAAATGAGAATGATATCATTGGTGAAAACCTTTGACAAAGTAGGTTGATAGGGAAGTTAAATATCAAGCCAAACATATTCTTATATTAAATAAACCTTAAGTTATTTAAATTTAATGTCTGTAATTATTGTTGCATGTTCCTTCAGAGGCACATATACTCAAATTATAAATCGTGCATCAAAATTGTTTCTTTCTACACTCCTATCTTGACAACTCACAAATAAAATTTGAGATTAATACCATCATCATGAATGATATTAATGAGGATATCCCTCACCACAAAATGATGGCCACTTTACTATATATGGTGCCTATATAGACAAAACAAGACAATAATTTCAAGCCTTGATTTTCATAAAGAAAACTATTTAAGTTATAGAGAAATAACCCACCTCTATCAAGCCTCTAATTTGAGACACTCTTTTATTAACACCTTCCTGAGTGCTCCCATAATCAACTATTGTTGTTGAATCCTTGGTAAGTACCACCTTGGCAGCAGTACCTAGAACCTTACTTCCAACTTTCTCCAAGGGAAAATCCAACTTCATCCCTGATAATAGTGCCTACATAGAGAAAGAATAAAAAAAATAATATCTACATAAGATATTAGAAACCTATGACCAAGACACGGCAGAAAGATATTATTCTCAATACATCTCACTCAATGAGAATTTATCCTATTAACATGAAAAGTTGAACTTCTAGAGCAAATCCATTACCAAATAAAGATTGTTTCCATGAAAAATGATATAGCACTACTTATATACACACCAAAATTTGTACTTAATCTCTTAGTGCATATAAGTCCTTAATGTAGCTAAACTTGAAAAATAACTCCAGTGAATATAGCAATGTCAAAGTGGGAAGTATCGAATATTGTTATATTGTGAAAGATGTTACCTCAATCAATTTCGCAGTAGTACAAATTTACGAGAGTGATGAAATTTCTAAAGGAAAATTGTGTCCCCTTTTCCACTCTCCGAATCCAGGAGCTTTCAAAGCACCAAAATTCAATGCACCACAAAGTTTGTTCATAACAAGAGTATCCAAGGTTCTTCTTCAATATCCTCAACAATGATCACGATTGGATACCCCCCACGAATGGACTCTTCTAATATTTTACTCAAGTCTATTAAAGTTGTGATCTTTTTTTCAACCAATAATACCTACAAATTATAAGAAAATGTAAAGATGCAAGTTCATTTACTGATCATTGAATTTCAAAATGGAAGCAAAAATAAATTGAAATTTATCAACCCTCTTCACATGCTTAGTAGTGGTCATATTTCTTTCTAATTACTAGATCAATATTCTAAATCAAATATTATACAGATTCCAAAAATAATAGAAGGTTCATAAGACACAGAATTTATAATTCCATACAAAACTAGCACCAACCTCTATTGAACTAGAAGGATGTGCCATGAATATATGACAGATGGAGGGAATTGGGAAATAATTTTGCAACTAAGATGAGATTTTATTCTAAAATTTTACACATGATTTCTATCCATTCTCTTTTCATTACAAGGAGCAATAACAAGTAGTAGCACAACCAAAAAGAACAAGAGTATTTCATTCACATTAATTACCTTGCAATTTTCATACTCTACAGACATCTTCTCACTGTCTATCAAAAAGTACGGGAAAATATATCCACGATCAAATTACATTCCCTCTACAACATACAGATTTTTTTATGTACTTTTTCCCTTTTCAAGTGTCACAACACCTTTCCTTCCAACTTTACTCGCATCTGCTATAATTTTTCCTATTTCATAGTTATTACCAGCACTTACTGGAGCAACATCAGTTAATTCACTATCTTCAACCTAGAGAATAATGCCAATTACATGATGTTCAGTTTCAACATGTGTACTCCCTTACAAATAATATTTTTCCCAAATATTTGACAAGTAACTCCTAAACATTCTACCGTGTAGTCTTCAACAAACTCTAGCTGATAGTTTTAAATAAACTATTCCCCTAATGAAAGTGCACCTCAACCATAGATTAAAACCAGGTCAAATGTTTGCATTTACCTCCTTTGAAAAATTCTTGAGTTCAAAACCAAGAGCCTTTACTATCTTGTCAATTCCCGTTGTAATTTGAATAGGATTTTCTCCAACTACAACAAAGTAAACAGGGTTATGATTTAGATTCTTATCCACAAATCTTTAAAAATACAAGCTAGATTTATCTGCTGGGTTTTTCCTAACTAGGTCATACCAATTGATAACACGATCACAATTTCATCTTCAACCAGGTTATTTTTCCACTCAAATGCTATCTTGATCCTCACGAAGCCTTGAAAATTCACAAAATAAATAAGTAAACAACAACCACCAAAAGGGCCAATAAAAATGAGTAAATACATAAGCCAGTAATAGGGAAAAATAAATTACCTTTACACCTTAAGCTATAAAACCTTGCACAAGTACAACAAATGTGGTAGTTCTAACACTTGCTAAATCATTTGTCTTTGTTGTAGCCTATCTTACCAACTTGGCCCCAATATTTTCAACTAGGTCCTCTAATTCAACCTATCAAAAGTAAGGTGCAACATTGAAAAGCATTAACTAGACTGGATTAACTATAAAAGAGATAAAAATTTAACTTGACTCATCAACATCTGGCACACAAGTATTTTTTTCAAATTCATTTCTCTACTATGGCTACTCCATAAACTAGGTACATCCTCGAAAGATAAATATGTTTTCTATGACCTGTGAGAATTTTTCCTTTCACATCTAAGAAAGTAAGACATTTAGGCAAGGAAAACTAATATAGAACATAAAAAATTTACAAACCACATTTACAATTTACCTCCTTAGCTACTGTCACACCATCATTGACAATATTCAAAGAACCATACTTTCTCTCCAAAACAACATTTCTGCCCTTCGACCCAACAGTGATTCCACCAATATCAACAAGCTTGTTCACAACTACCTACAAAACAATTTGAAAATATTTTTAGTAGGTGCACAACAAAATGCTGGAATATATGTCATACCAAACCTACATACAAACTGCACATTAACATCAAAGGTATATGGACAAGGAAAGATCTACCATAATAAAGTTTTATGTGAAAAGAATCTTCCTTTAGATGGAATTTGTTTTCTTTGACCTACAATTTTTTGTCACCGACCCATCTTGGTTGAATTACAACTTGTTTGCCATAGATCTTGGATTGAATACCTTCTCTCTGCTACGTAATCTTGTGGTTTTCCTTCTACTTAAACAATTAGGGGAGATGGGTGAAAAAGTAACAAGAGAAGACAATTTCCTGACATTTTTGTCAAATACTGCACCTAACTTCCTCTTCTTTCCAATGTTACCCAATGAGGTAGAGTGGCAACTGTTGTCATACTACCTATAGCATATGCCATCTTCCCTTATTCGGAATAGAGAATTATAATATCTTCATATTAGCTATCTCACAAACATGAATTCCATCTAGATTTAATTCAAATTAGCTATCCAATTGGCCATCTAGATTTAATTCACCACTGTTATGCATAAACTATACTTTGTATGCGAGCACCAGATATTGAAGGATCTGTTAGGACATACAATTTTTTTCTTGAGCCCTCACTAATTTGGCAGTTTTTCTAGAGTGATCGTTGCCTTTTGATTTGGTAGTGCCTTTAGTTTGGATATTTTGGGCATTCACATGGAAACTTAGGAACCTAGGTTGTGTTCCTAGTGTTATAGACATATTTGGGCACGGAAACCCCAATCACATATGTCCATAAACCAAGGGCTTCTAAGTCCCTAAAAGTATTGTTTCATGCCCTAAAGGAACAAGGTGAGCTGATTACATCATCTCCCAGAAGCTCTCCATAGAAAATTGCTCAGAACTTGTCAAAACTGGACCATACAAATTGCTCAGTGCTAAAGGTGTGCTGCATCTCACCTGCTCAGTGCAAAAAGTGTGATACATACTGAAAATCCCTTCTGTAGGGTGCGATGGGTGAGAGTAGACAAATAACAGAGATAGTTTACAAGGTGGATGATCATGGAATCTTCCAGAAACTTCTCCTGTGACACTTGCCTCTCTGAATTCGCCTAGGGATGAGTAAGAGATCATCGATATCCAAGTGGAATCAAGAACTATCAGAGAGAACACACTAATCAAAATCCCAGAGGCTAACTCACCCCCCTTGCAATCATCTATATATGGATCCCTCATCCCATAGATCCAGAGGCTGGAATCTTGTATTTTGTAAGGAAGTATTGTTGGTTTCCTGGTGGAACATCATACTGTTGGGTGATCTAAGATTTTCATGAGGTGAAGAAGGGCTTTCATGTTGGGAGGATGACGTTGAGTCAGATTGTTACACTGAAATTTGTCACCATGACTATCTGTAGTTAATATGGCTTCATTAACAGTCATATTATCCTCCTTGGCAAGCCTTATACCTCTGCTCTCCATGTCAAACTTCAAGAAAGAGAGAAAGTCATTAAAAATCATGT